>JADMLD010000872.1:0-188631 GCA_017589585.1 Phylloscopus whistleri | reverse complement strand
AAGTTCTGGTTTTAGATCAAGTCTTGGAGGGCATCTCTCCCACCCTCTACACAGTTAATGACAGGGAAAGCTTTGCCATTAAAATTGTTCTGCTGCTTTACAGAACTGGGATGTCGCCCTACAAGCCTTTGTTCCTGCTCCTAATGAATAAATAACCAACTAAAATATGTAATTGTCATGCTCAAAATTATAGGTGAAAAAAGAAACATTTTGAGGACATTGAAATATGCAGTAGATATTTGAAGTACATCATCAGTGTCAATGAACACAAAAGCCCAGGAGGAAATTTGGCATCTTGTCAAAATCTAAGTTATTAAAATACCATTCTAATGCTGACCTTTTGATTTCTTCATTAGATGCATACAAAGTGAACAGCTCCATTTCAAAAACAGTATTTTGAAATTAAGAATGTCAGCAGCTTAAAATGAAGTGTTTTCACTAAAATTTGGGTATCTTGTTTTGGTATTGCTGACTGGTATTTTTGGATCTTTTTTCATTACTTACATTCCACTCCATTTTGGACCCCCCAAAAGTTCACATCCTGAAATTCCTTGCAGACTAAAAATTTCATTGGCCAAAATCCTGCATTCTGGATATTGCATCTGGCACAGGTCCTGTGGTACATGAACCTGTCTAAATACACAAAAAGATTGTTTGTCTTTAGTGTCACATAATGCATGTAAACCACAATGCAGAAGGTCCAGCCTGGTGCTCTGTCCCTGGCTGGAGCAGTGCTGCAGTGCAATCCCAGTTTGTTTCAGTGCTTCAGTCATGGAGATGCTGCTTTATAGTACATTTCCTAGTACATTTCCACTGTTATTCATCCTAACATTTTAATGATAAAAGCATGTAGTCCATTCCAGTATCTCAAAATATTTGTGAAGTGCTATAGATAAGTACTAGGGGACTAATTTGCTGAGTTTTGCATATATACTCTTTATTACATTTTATTTGTTCAACTTCCAACATCAGTCTACAGCTTAATAATAAGAGTGATTAAAATGTATTATGTATTTCATGTCATTATTTGTATGATTCAGTATCTTTAAATGCAACTGATATGAGTGAGGAATGAAATTGCACAGTTGCTCTGAAAACAAGACTGCTTGTGTGATTAAATGGCAATTTGGGTATGTGACATCAGGGGACATTTCACATATTTTGTTCCAGCATGTTACATCAAATCATTAATAACAATTATGATTCCTTTTTAGATCAGTAAAGCTACAATACTTTCAAGCATATGTATCCTTATTCCCCCACCCACCTCTATTTCTTTTTCCCCCTGTAATCTCAGCAGAAGCTTTCTGACTTGTCTTCTTATGTGCTCCCTACAGGAGCTGGGTAAGTCTCAGAACCAAGGAGTTCTTGTTTAGCTCCTCTCAGGAGCTTGGACCAGATGGTACAAAAGAACACACATCCCCAAGGAGTTGCATAAAAAGTCTGTGGAGGCCTGGTACACAGTGGAGCTGTACTGCCTAAAACATTTGCATAAATCTTCCTGCAGTTCCATTAAGCCATGTCTATGGCTGGGAGGAAGTAAAAGTTTTGGAGTGCTTCTAGCCAGGGGTTTCTTTCATTTGAATTTTAGAATATTCACTGCAATATCCTCAAAAGGTCAGAGAAATGTCCTGCAAGGCTTGACAGGGTTGTCAACCAGGGCCAAACAAGAAATTAAACTTGATGAACCACTTCTTTTCTAAGATTAATGCTTTTCAGCTCAATTTATGTTATGTCTTTTCGTCCCTAGAAAATTGATTTGTCCTTATTTACTAAATTAACTGAGGTACTGGTATGACCAGGATTTCTGAGTCTGTTTTGAACAACTTAATTAGTTTTAAGATGGAGATAATCAGTCAGTGAAAATGCATTCATCTGGTCGGCAACTTACTTCCAGTTCTCATTTGCTCCTACTGGATAGATCCACCTGCCAAGCATCATTTTGGTGTTTTTGAGATGCAGGAACTCTCTGAAAAGGATCTCACTTTAGTTGCCACCCAAATGATTTCAATCCATGTATGCACATGAAAGAATACTGTGAATCACTTGCCTATTCAGCTCTTCTCCAGTTCTCATTCCCAGCAGCACTGACAGTGATAACACCACAGTACTTTTGGTCCCAAACTCAGGTTTATCTACCAGGAATTACTACTGCTGTGTCTGTTAAAGCTTTCTCAGTTGTAAAAAGAAAATCAATATTCATTTGATGTTTGCAGCTGAACCTACACTAGGTAGAAATCCAACAATATTGCTGTTGTCAGCATAAGTCCAGAACTGAGCTGACAAACAGAAATGCAGAGGAATGACTGAAAATGCTTGTTAGGATGCCTGCTCTTAACCCAGGGAAGAGGCAAGCATTTGAAAATGATCAAAAATGCTTTTTGAGAAGGTTTAGTTACTCTTGGTGGTCACAGCTCTTGATTCAAGGGGATTTTTTGAAAAACTAGGATCTATTTGTTAAATAATTTATTAAATAGTTGGAAGGAGGGCCCTAAAAATGCAGAACAATGCTTTTTAACACTTCTCCCCCATTTGCTTCATTAAAGTATTCCATTTGAGAGTATGTTCTGCTCTGCTGTTTTTACTTTTCTCTTCCTGCTTGTCTTCCTAAAGAGAGAGAACCAGGGACTCCTCCAATTCCCATCTTTGATCTCTTTTTCTGAGAATATCAGAATTCTGGGCCATCAAGTAAAAGTTTTTCAGGCTTTGTTTTCTTTTAAATACAAATATATTTCTAGGTGAAGAGTCCTGTTTTCAAAAGTGCATAAAGCCCTTTGAAAGAAGATTTTAGCACATTTGTAAACAGGGTTTGGTCTCTTTTCAGGTTGAAAAATACAACTTTCCTAAATATAGATACGGTATCTCTGTGTCTAATGTAAGCATGGAGTCATGGGAAATTCCTTGATAATAGGGAAACATCCAAAAATCATTGGGCAGAATCTGATTGTAGAAACACTGACCAAATTAATCAGACCCAGATGGCAACATTGCTTAAGTTTTATTTCAAAATATACCTCTGATTTGCAAGATAATGCTTTCACTGCAAAGATGTGGCTTTTTTGGTCATTTCTTTAATTCTCCAGTTTTAATTTTGTTCAGATCAAATGCTTTGGATATATTTAGCAGGAATGTTCTTATAGAGATTTAAAAATATGAGGGTTCTTCAAACAAACTTTATGCAAAGTTGTCAGAAACCCACGCTACTGGCTAAATTGTCAGGTAACTTTATTTCCTGTGAGGAGGAAGTTGGATATAGATTGTAGTCGTAAGATGATTCATATATTTCTTGCTCATCTCCCAACTGCTTCCCTCCTACATAAAATACAAGATGCAGTTTCTCCTACAGATATCTGTGCAAGTCAGTCTCACACACGTTTTATTTCTGTACATGGATAGGTGAACAATCCAGATATAAACAGATTAAAATTGTTTGACAAGGAATACAGCTCGTAGAATTTTAATTGATCCAGTAAATCTTCTGCATTTCTGCTCACTTAAACCAAGGAACTCAAACAGGTTCCTTGAGATTATTTTATTCTAGAGTTTAAAAACATATGGTTTTGTGCCACATTTTGAGGATTAATATATGCCAGTCTCTTAAACATAAACAGAATGTCTTTCTCTTGCAAAGGAGCGCAAACATTTAAAAACCACAAAATAGTCCTGAAGTGATTCACAATGGTTAGAAATGCTGTTCATATAGCCTGCTTTTTGGCAATGTGCAAGTGTAGTATCTGATGTGTAAATACTGTGTTCTGGGCACAAGGAGTCCAGGTCTGCCAGCTCTTCCATTCAAACAGTTCCATTAAGATAAATAAAAATTCTCAGGCAGGATTAAACTTCGCTACACTACACATAAATATTTTCTCATACTAAGATGATGAGTAGACTTTTTTTTTAATGTATGAAAAAAAAGGGAGATCTTTGTTATTTTTCCCATGAAAACACAGGTTTTCAATGCATATGTCATTTAGTAACATGTCTGTAAAGATAGAAGGATAACAATTTTGTAAAAACAAGCCCCCAAATAATATTTTAGTATTCAAGAATGAAATGCATGACACTGAGGTACATTTATTCTATAAATTGGCTTGCACTGGAATTGGGGATCATCTAATATAATGACAAAAAGCTCCTCCAAAGGATAAAGTGATTCAGCTGACAAACTGGCAATTACTCACACAGACTTTTCAAGTATGTCTTTAAATAAAACATTAGTTAAAACATTGCGCTCGTGTCATCCCAGCAAGATGAATGCTGCATTACCTTCTATCAGTTACTTTCAATTAAAAATATTTAAAAGCATGTTGATGTAGCTGGAAGTGCACAGGCTTTAGATCTTTGGAACAGTGAGATTTACTTTTCAGTGATGACTAGCAAAGACTAATGAAATGGGTATATTACTTAATTTGAAGGCTACAGAGTTTTATTCATTCATTGGAAATCTACATCCAATTTATACTTCACAACCACCATTGATCATAACTACTGTAATTGCAGACCCAAATGAAGCCAGATTGGATTACCTTTACTTGCCCCATTGTTTTCTGCCCTGTGCACTGGTTGGATATTTACAGCAGTTGTTTGATTCCTTGGTTGCTCCAGCACACAGGCTTTAGGATAATAAGGCATCATGGCCACAGAATATTACCAGAAGGCATTAATCCAGTCAGTTTAGCATAGTTTATTAGGCAGCACACAAACTAATAATCTGTTCCTGTGTTAAATATTACCACACTGAGGAAGAGAAAGATCCCATTTTTTAAGCTGAAAGAACGTTCAAGGCAGGGTTTGTTGAAAGAGGCCATATATTTAACTTAGTTATTTGTCATGGTTTGAAATAAGGTTTGCACACAGCTTCTTGTACTTGCAACCAGTGTCCCTGAAGAAGACTGCTAAAGAATACCAAATGTATCCAAAAACTTAACTTTTTTCTCCCCTCAGGGGTACCCGCTGGGGTAATAACAGTCCTATATCTGCCCTTGGTCCTTGCTTTGCTGGTATCAGACTGATACAGCAACAACCACTGTCAAAGTTGCGTGTGCATCCACGTTACACGTCCATGTCCTGTGGATACATAAGGTTGGCAGAGGATTGATAGCAAGCACCCTATCACCTGCTAAAGTCACTGGATTGCATACTACTAAATCCTTAGAATAATTTAAAATCTAGGTGTGAATACCTTGCTTACCAAGGACATGCTCCTAGAAACCAGCCAAAATTATATCTCAAATTAAAAGCAATTAAAATAAGAAAAATATATCTTAGTCACTACAAATGAGATGGATATGAATTTCTAACCTCTCTAAGGTACATTGGGCACAATTCTGTGAGCAACACCAGGAGTCTGTGGTGTATTTTGCATCTTAAGGCACAGTGAGTGGAAAGTCATTATTAGGACGCAGCAGTCTGTGCCATTTATTTACGGTGCCATGTACTGGTTTTTAACATATGTATGCTCCAGGTCCCAGGGTATCCTGTTCTCGTGTACAGACAGCCACGTCTCAATCAGAGCTCTTTGCTCTTGCTCTCACCAAGAGCTGTACTTCCTGCTCACCTCTACTGCAAAAAGAGGCAGCTGAAAGCCAGACCTGTCTGGGGCGGGGGAGGATGCAGCAGGGGTGCTGCCCCAAGTGTCACCCTCACACCCACCTGCCAAAGAGCTGGACCTTTCTTTCTGGTGAGTGAACATACCTGCATCTACTGAGACTCTTGTTCTACCTCTCAAATGAATTCAGCACTTTGTAATTTGCTGAATAGAGAGAGGTGCACAAAAAAATGACTGGGGTTCTGTGTTCATTTGCAACACAGCAGATGTGCTCCAATGCAAAGCAACCACTGGAAATGCTTCCATTTGATGTTATTGTTCCATTGAGGGCAAGGATTTGGAAAAAGAGGCTCCTTTGGCACTGTAACAAACGTTTACCAGATCATGCTGTAGGTTCAAGGGTAGGTAATGTAAAGATTCTTTTACCTGATTGATCTTAATCAGGTACCCTCTTCAATTGTATAAAATATGTCCATGCCAGAATGATACGAAGAGTGTTGTTCTCCTGGGGTTCCTTATCTTTGGTTCCTTATCTTCAGTCCCTTATCTGAACATGCATTTGATTTTTCCCCTCTGAAACACCCAATTATTTTAGAGCTGAAAGCAAATCCTTCCAAACAAAAGGCTTTGGCCCCATAGTAAATCCAGAACTGAATAGTAAAATACTAAGGAATGAGAAAAAGTAATACATGAAGCTTTGGAATATTGGGCCTGGAGCCAAAATATACAAGAGTGTCAAAGACGCAAGGTGGGAGAACGGGGAAGCCTTTGTCATCTGCTGCAGCACTTGGGGAAATCTGGAATTATTTTGTGTCCTTTTATTGGCCAAGGGGCAAGGGATCCATGTCTTACTGCAGTTCCCTGCATGTACTGTTTCAATTCAGAGTTTTGCTGATGTGATCTTGAACAATCTGGAAGGAAGGAAAAGAGTTTGTGTGCTGATGTTCATAAGGTGGCACTAGCACCATAGGGTGGACAGTGTGGGGACATGTATAACCTCTGGATATTTTAAGGAAAATATCAGGCCAAAGAATAAAATCTGTAGGCAAGATTTTACTCAAACAATATGGGAGATGGATTAGTAAATCTTTTCTAGGAAAGTCTGCTTCTGATAGAATGGAATAAGGGAAAAAAAGCCAGGGTTTAGGCTCCTGAGAGTGAGCTATAAATGTGCTGTATAAAGTGGGATAGCTGTATGTGATTCTTTACTGCTCTTACTGGACTGAACATGTATTAAATTAAGAATGCTGTGAATTTCTAGCACATCAAGCTGAAAGCTTCTGTATACTGCAATAACCAGGTAAGAATGAAGTCACACATATAAATACATGCTAATTGCTATCAGCAGTCGTGTTTTGAAGATCATGCATTTTTTATGCATAGCAAGCTGCTAAAATATCCTTACTAGTTATTTCTGAATCCTAGCATCCTTATTGGAAAAGCACTAGCAAAAAGGTATTCCATTTTAAGATTTCCACCAAGACTTTGAAAGCTCCTGGTAAAGGTGCAAGAGGGATGTGACAGACATTGCATTAACATAAAGCTCAGAATACTTACTGCCTTCTGCTTCCCAGGGAAGCAGTCACTCAGGTTCCTGTAAAGGCAAAAAGCATAAAGAGACTAGGATCTGTTATCAGCCCTCTTGGGCAGAGCTGAGATACAGAGTGCTCTGCTTAATATTGCTTATCACTAATTTTGTGTGATAACTGATGCATGAACAACATCCAAGCGGGAAGCAAACTAGATCTATGGCTGCATAGTCAAGCCTATCAAAATATATTGCTGAGCTCCTACAGCCAAACAGTTCTGGAGAATATCAGTTGAAACAGGATGTTCCAGCTCACTGGGCCTCCACTCACCGTATGCTTGTGCAGCCTTACCTGCAATAGCAAATAGCTGTGCTCAAGGGCAGGATGCATTAAAAATTAGGAAGGGATGTTGGAGTGAACCTGCATGATATTGAAAACTGATGGGCTTTGTTACTTGCTATGTCCTACTGGGTTGTGAGGCGATGATGAGGAAGTCACAGAGCCTTGCTGGAATCACTCACATGAGTGATTTCTATGGGTGATGCATTACTCTTAGAAATCTGTATTTGCAAAGCCAGGCTGTGGAGATTATCCTGGAGAAAATCCACTCTTGCCTGTGTCTTCATTCTATGAGAGAAGTAAGAGAGAAAATGATGGTGTTGCTCTGTGGTTTGTCTGTTTAAACAAGAAATGTTCTCTCTTCTAAGCTTCTCCTGTACAGGAGGAATCATCTGTGTATTTTGATTTGTGTACAGACAAACATTTCCTGTGAGAACTTGGGACACAGAGTGGGATTTCCTGACAGTCCCTGCATCCTTCATGCACCTGTGTTAGCTGTGGGTTACAAACCTTACACTGGTGAAGAGCATGAAAATTCTGTCTGGTTTTTAAGCAAATCCTAAGGATCATTGTGATTTTTTTCTGTTTCTAGTGTAAGGAAACACTAAGCAAAATGCCAAAAGGAAAATAATAATGTCTTGGTTTATAATAATGTGTCCATACGTGATTTTTTTTTTTTTTTTACATGGTCACATGTAACTACAAACTATTTTCTGGGAATTATTGAATGATGAATCATCATTATAAATGATGAATTTGTTCACATTAATTAGACATATTACCTAAATGTTGTGCTGGATTATGAATACTCTTTTATCTTCGCTGTTTTTTATTTTTGTGTTCTGAAAAGGCTTCCAGAGCAACAGATGTGTTGCGAAGGGGAAAGAATTAGAAAACACTTTGAAAATTTTAAAGAAAACTTTCCATATAGTTCCTTTTTCCTAGGAGCAAAATTACAATGCACTTAAGAGAAAGAGAAATGCCAGTCAAAATAACAAAAACAATGTTAATAATGACCCCTATAAGATTTGCAAGCAGGCAGGTTAATCTTTTTTTTTTCAATACACCTATCTGAACTCCAGCACAAAGTAATTAATTACAGGTTCTGGTACAGAAATGCCTCACATATCATCTTTGGATGTCTGCCTTTTCATAACTTACTAATTAGTCCTTTTTATACTGTGACTTTGTTAAAACATGGGGGGTGGTAGAACAATGTTGACATTTGAAAGGGCTGGACTTACATTCCCTGATAATCCACTGGAGTCACACAAACTGCTTTTCATAATTACCAGACAAAAGCAACACATTTTCCAAGCTGTCTTGCTCTATGAATAAGCCTTAGCTTATTTCACTGGTGTGGTTTTCATCTCTGAGTAGTTTGGGGATGTTTATTTACTGGGGAAAGCTGTTACATCCCACTGCTGGCAGGCTGTGCTGACCCTGCCTGTTACAGAGGGACTGCAAAGCCCTCCCTGGCTTCACCCTCCCTTCTCATGTCCTTACTCTCCTAGGGTGGGTAACAGAGTTTCTGTCCAGATCCTCCAGGATCAGAATCTTTCAGAATTCACAGATTCTGGAGAATTGGCCAACTCGTTTCCCTACCTGCTCTGACTCCACCTGTGCAAGTGAACTTTTCCGCCGACATTTTCACTGAAATAAATAAATAAATAAATATTTTGTTTTAAAAGAGATCAATTTAACATTTGAAGTAGAGACGTTTCTATAAAAAGAGAGGAAAGAGAATGGGTCATTTCCAACTTTTGAGAACATCCACTCCTTAATGCTGAAGAATATATGTTAACCGTGGAAACCTGATGTGAGACCACCTCAGTGCATTTTCCTATAAAGAAATTATGCGGGGGGGGGGGTTATTTTTCATACGATTTCCTGAAGGTGCTAAGATTTGTGTTTCATAAGTTTGATGACTTCCTCTCTATCCAGAGTAAAAGGTGTTTTCTAGAAAGGGTGGGACTTTGCTGAGTCTGGTTGATTACATTTTATTCATCCAAGTGTAAAAAATAAATCATGTTAGATCTGGTGCTGCAGCTAGGGTTACATATTTTAGGCAAAGCTAAGACCATGTTATCACTTCCGAAATAAAAAAAGCTCAAAGAGCAATCCATAAATGATATGAAATCTATGAAGTCATTAGGTGTTTATATAATATTAGATTTATTGTTATTAAAGTATAAGTGTTACTTTAATTTTCTAAATTCCTTTGATTTTAATTTATCTGTTAGATACATATATATATATATATACAACATTGAAAAATCCCTTATAAAATGGGTTTTGTTATGGCCTGAAGATGCAGCTTATCACAGGTAAGCAGAATATTGCATTGATCTCTGCTGTGGATAAGGAGGCTGCCAGGGAGCAGCTGCCTTGCCACATGAAAAAATTGCTGAGCACAATTCAAGCATACTGGGGAGCTTCACATTGGTTTTGAACCGAACTGTAATAAAAAGGGCAAACCCTGTGTTAGCAGGTACGTGGGCAAGAGGAGTCTGCTGGGGAACAGGAGAGAGTCTGGAAATAGTGCTCAGGGTCTGCATGGGCCCCACAATCAGGTTTTGAGTGAGGAGGGGAGGCACCTCCTGGGCCTCACTCCCCGTGCATGCCAGGGGCAGTGCAGCTTTGTCCTGTCCTGTGCTGGGGCAGTGAGGGGAGCTCAGCACCCTCGGGAGCCTGGCCTCTGACCAGGGAGGGTGAGCTGGTGCTCCTGGCACAGGATGCTCCTTGCTAGGAATGTTATTTAAAGAGTATCCAGGGACTGAGCCAGTACACTTGTCTTACTGTGTTAGATGAAGAGCTCTTACCAAAAATAAAGTATCTTGGCACACTGTGAAATGGTAGCACTTAAAAGATGAGCAGGATTTGTGTTCCAGAGAGTCAACATCAGGTACAAGTGCATGCATATGGTGTGCCCAAGTGGCTGCTTAGTCATTCTGGAGGAAATGGAGGAGATGGAGCTACCCATAGCAAAGGAAGGCTTTGCCCAGCCCTTCTTTCTCCCTGCTGGGAGAGGCTGCAGCTCTTGGACAGCCCCTGATCCTGCCTGCAGGATATACTGCGTATCTCCAGCACTGGCGGTGCTGTATGCAGCTGGGAATAAGATGTGAGTGACACTCACCCTTTCCCCAGGAGCAGACACTGCTGGGGGCAGACAGCGAGCACTACTGGAAACGAGTTGAGCATTCTAGGAGTTCTTTTGTGTTCAATGGTTGCAGTCCACATAATAACATAAGATAATATATCCCCAGTACCTGCTTCTTGCTTCTTCTTCCTCTGTTTATTTTTCCTCTCAGTGAGCTCTTCTTCCCATGGCATTCTGCTCCATGCAATTAAGGTGTAAGGCTTATCCTGTGCACACTTCTTGGCTGGCTGCATGGTACACTTTCAGTAATCCTTTCTTTAAAATATACTAGTACAAATAGACAAATGATATCTATAAGATCTTAGTCCACAGCAATATGTGAGATTTTTCCTTTAAAAGTTCCAACTCCTCCATGCTCCCCGCCCTGCTGCTGTCAGTACTTTCATCACCCACTGAGTGTGAGCCAAAATACGGAGACTATTATGCAAATAGTTAATGTTAAAGTGAATTGGATGGCTTGTTGTGCTTATTTATATAACCTCTCAATGCTGTGTGCACTGTGAGCTGCAGGGCGAACAGCCAGGCTCTGCTCCCACAGTGTCTGAGGAGTTCATGTTTGCAATAGCAATGGATCCCAAATTACAGGTGTACTCTGCACCCAGGCTGTGCTCTAACAAAGGAACCTGGGATACTGCCTCTGGTAAGGAAACAGCGGCTGCGGAAGAATGTACAAAAAAGCTTTGGTTCAATAAATCCCTGTGGGGTTCTTTGGGGAATCTGGAAATGCTGGGCAAGAGACAATTTTAGTCTGACCATACGTGGCCAGTTTTGAATGATAGTCCAGCCTTAGGAATATACAGTCTTACATTACAGATTTGTGCTTTGAAATTAAAACAAGATGTGTGGAAATACACATTGTCAACATGTCAGCCGAGCTGACACCTTTCAGCTGGCTATGAATACTGATTACCTTCTCCATAGCAGACAATTCTATCTAATATCATTTCATTGAAACACAGCTGAAAGGAAACTCTGCTTGGCTCTAATTTTAAAGGAATTCCTTGGATAAATCAGACCAGAAAAACATGCTTTCCTTAAAAAAAAAAAAAAAAAAGGAAAAACCATAGAAGAAAGTAATTTCACAAACTAAAGCAAGTTTTGGAAAGGAATTATTTCCTGGCTGCTGATGGAACCACCATAATGCCAGCTTTTGGGTGGAGAAGTCAACATCCATCCATCTTTACCTCTCCTATATGTGCTTTACATTTATGCTGTGTTGTTCTAAATGTGGTGTATTTGATGCCACAGGTATTAGTACTAGTACTAAAGATTTTGTGATAATTAAGATGTTAGAGACCTGAGTTACACCAGCAGGCTTTGAACAGATCTGTTCAAGTGAGAATTTCCATTTCACTGGAAGGTTGAGCACATTGAAATATTTGAATTGGAAACATAACTGTTATCCTGCTCATAACTGAAGCAGGGTACCCAGTTGCTCTCTCCCTTGCCCTCTGGGCCTCCTTGCAGAACCCTGTGACCCTCACTGTGCCCACCCACAGCCATGGCAGCTGCAGGCCAAAGACTGGAAGGTGTTCAGGTGCTGTGTCCATGGGCTGTCCCCAGCAGCAGCCTGGGAAGGCCAGTTTTGCCAAAAGGCAGCAAGTGAGCTGCCAGGACATCTGCGGGTTTCTCATGGAAACTCCCAGGACTTCAGCAGAAATTTGCTAAACCTGAGCTCTTTCTATAAAACATCTGTTCTCACTGAACTTGTGAAAATTTTTTCTTGTCTCCCTGAAATTTTCTGCACTGTCTTCCTGAAGTTCTGTCTGTTTCTGGTACACAAGGAAGTCTGGTGTTTGTGGTATCTGTCTTTAAACACTTAAAGCACCTCATGAATGAAGGCATTTAAAACCATGTTTCATCTTTTGGAGAGGGGAATTTTTACCACTGTGTGAAACATATACTTTAAATCGTCCTTATCACTGGGAACTTTGTCTAAGTGAAGATTCAGAGCTTGAGACTTTGGTCCTTAGTCTGACTTGATAAAACCCAGCCATTGCTTATTGGCTTCATTTGTCAGAGAGGTGATGGAAGGGGCATGTCCCAGATTGCTCTCTCGATTCTGACACCTCGTATACTGTCCATTATCAGAACAAAATGGGAAAGAAAATCCTTTACAGATGCCTCTTTGAGAGCTTCAGAAATAAGATTTCAACAGTGATGAGATTTTTATGACAACATAATTAGAGCTTCCACCAGATTGTAAAAACTCAATTTGTTGAAAATTTTGTAAGCTGATTTAGGGTCAAATCCCACACTTCTTATTCAGGCTTTTCTCTGAATTTCCATTGATATCAATGGCATAACTCAAGTTCTCTATTTCTAGCAAAGTATCTCCGTGCTTCTTTCCTTGCTGTTCCAATGAGCAATCTTCCTTCTTATAAAGTGTATTTCAGAGACATATATTGAAAAGATGTTACTGATGCAGTGAACAAAGCAAATAGGATCTGCTGTGCTTGTGATGATGACTTTGACATTCACTTGATGCTACAAAGATATGAAGGTTAGCTCCCACTTCGATAATCTCTTGTAATGTAGCCTTGTGTCAACAAAGCCACAGGTGTGGACACAGAGATAAGATGATAATTTTGAGTCTATTTTGTGTTCTTTCTTATTTTTTCTCACAGTTATGTTTAGAAGTTCAAACCTCTAGTAAATAGAATAGTGAATCTGTGTGTTCTGTCTTTTTTCCTTTCTAAAATGGTGTCATGGGGTTGTTTCTCAGCAAGTCCTGATCAAATTGGCTGAATTTACGAATACAAAGATGTGTTTTTCTACCTGCCAACTTCATCTAACCTCACACTTGCATCTGAAAGCCAGGCTGAATTTGATGTGATGTAGAGGACCACCTATAGAGGCCCACCATGACAATAATGTTATGGATTCGGTTCAGTTAACTGAATTGCTCTTGTGGGGAGGATTATTAGTGTGTATACCAGATGGAAGAGCAGGTTCTTATTCTGCAATCTTGTTTCTAGGTCAAAAACCATGGGTAGGCCCCAGCAATGACTCCTGAATTAAGTTCCCTCTCAAATCCTCTAAAGAGGAAGTAGCATGAAAACTTGCTTTTCAAAAATCAGATATTGGATTCCAAACTCATGCAAGTAACATATCATTGAATAAGAATTTTTTTGGCTGTCTTAGAATAATTTTTTTAGACTCATATTGTATGGGGAGACATATGATTATTGCTATATTATAGTAATCCTTTACAGACTGCCCCAAAGTCCCTGTGTGCTGCTGCAAACAGAGGTGGAGCAATATTTCCACATAATGGAGTTTATAATCCTCCTAGCATAAGGTAATCAATGGGTAGAAGAAAGTTAATACATCCCTTTTTACTCAGGAGGAGAACTGGAGGACAAAATCAAAACTGGGTCAAGGTCATACTGGTGCACAGAAAATTAAGAAATGACCTCTGATCCTCTTTGCTGTTGTACAGAGGTTATGCTGACCAGCAGGCTTCCTGCTAAAAACTACTAGAGAAGTCTTAGCAGGGCCAGAGCTAATGAAAGCAGTGTTATTCCAGGCCTTCGCTGGGGTGCCACCCAGGAAGGTTTCCAGACTGAGGTCTAGAATCAGCCACATCTGACATACAGGCAGCTTTGATGCAAATTCCCTTCGGTGAACATCTAGGGAGTTTTTCCAAGCTCATTCTGCCTTTTTTCAGGGTGGGCAGCAGTCCCAATGTGCTTCACTGGCAGTTCCCTTCACTGAAAAGGGAAAGGTGACTGACAGGAGTCTCAATATCCCATTTTATTCATAGCTCACATAACAGAGAACTCACAGACATATTTTTGAAAGACACAGGGAGCCCATAATTACCACCTTCTAGAATCAGATGCAAAGCCATAATTCTGCATACAAGATACTTTTCTTAGCACACACTGAGTTGTTTCATTACCTGGGAGTTCACAGCTTTCCAGAACCTGACATCGTAAGGAACAGGGCACTGAGATGACAAATAGCTTGTAAGCTTTTAACAAGACAAGCAATCTTTTATACCAGAATTGCTGTAGTATCTTCTTAGAATGGACTTTTCCAGTAAATCGCTCTTACCAACCATTTTAAAAAGAGCTGAATTAAGCCCTCCTTCTCTAGGAGACTTCAGATCTAAATTCTGCAGCTTATTTAAAGCATTGAGACTTGGCCCTGTAAGATATGTAAATCTGATTGACCCCTTCAATCTCTGTGATGTCATTGCCTAAGTCAGTGCTCCGTGCTCAGTGCTGCAGTGCTTGTCACACTGCAGGAGTCTCAAAACTCTCCCTGCTTCTCCATGTTTCCTTTTAACAGAATCCCACTGGGAAGGGTGTAACACTGTAAGACTTGCACAACGTCTGCAGGCCAAAACCTGCTTTACTCTTGTGCTCTCCAAGGGAAAATGGCATCTCCTCATCCACACTCAGGTGTTTCCCACCCTTCTGGGACCCTCTGGCTCCCAGAAACTACCATGGATGACAGAAATAACTAAATGCCAGAGCACGCACCTCTAGAGGTCAACTCTAGGTAAGATGAACTTTTGGCTGCCATTTCTGCAGAAGCAGGGGGCAGAAAAAATTCAAATCCAAGTTTTCTAATTCATTAGTTATTAATATTTTTTATAATTTTTTTTTTAGCAGACTGCACTGGCAAGGAGGAAAGAAAGCCATTTTGAGACATTTGCTAAGATTTTTGTTGGGGTTTTTTTGGAGGTGAGGGGTGCAGGGAGAAATTCTCCAGCTCCATCTACGTGATAGAAGGTCACCTAGGTTGGCATAAGTCTACATTCTCTTTTGGTGCTGTGGGAGGTGATATCTGCTAATTTTCTGGGCAGTGAGCAGGGGCCACCAGTGCCACCTCGGTGTTTCTGTGGCTCTGCTCTGTCCCGTGCCTGCCCCGGGGCACACAGCAGTCACACTTCCAAGCAGTGACAAAGATTTTAACATTTTAGGTAAGTGATGAAAGCTTTAATAACTGTAAACCTCAGTAAATGTTTGAAGGAAAATAGTCACCAATTTCTGTCTTTGTGTGAACAGATGAGAATGACATTGTAAACTGCACAGCCAGGCTGCAGCAATCTTGATGTAATTCCCAACACGGCTGGAAGCTTTTCATCTGATTTTTGGGCCTCTGGCTTCACATGCCCTGTGTCTCTGCTCCTGCTTTGAAAGGGGATAATGATATTCCCTTTTTCTACCTTTTGACCACTGCAATTACAGGGTTGGAGGCCAGTGGCACATTAAGTGTTTCTACAGCACTTAACAGATCTTTGGTGTTGCATAAAAAATCAAGCTGCTTTAAATCAGCATCTGACAGAGAAAGTGAGTGTGTAAACCATCACATGTTTTCTGAATAGCTGGTAGAAAATATATGAAATTGTTTTGAATATTTTATAAGTCTGGTTTGTAAACTTCATTTGTAATGATAAATGGGATTTTACACAACACCATTTCTGTGAAGTGAGCATTTGTTCTGTATGGGATTTTTTTAAAAAGTCTCTTCAGGATAATAGATGACGTGTTGTAATCCACATCACAACCTCATAAAAACACCATCTGAATTTGCTCGATAAACTCAGTTTTTCTTTTTCATTTACATTGCAATCTTTCTCTTTAAGAAAACACTTTACTTCATGTTGTCATGACAACAGAATATGGTCTAAGGTTGAAATGCTGACATTTTTCTCAGTGTTCATAATGCACCCTCTGCTCACTCCTCCCTTCTTGGCCAGTTCTGAGGGTCTCTACAAATAAATGTAAATCTGCAACAGAGAGATGGATTTAGGGGCTAAAAAAGGCTGACTGCTGTATATTTCTTTTTCTGTGTTTGTGAGTCTGTGTAAGTGGGCAATCATTTCAAAGCTTGAGGACACTATTGTACCAACATCTGTATCATAATTCAAAGACACACAAATACAAGGGCATTTTCTGTATCATCAAAACACATCTAAATTGTCTCTCAACCAAAAATGTCTGTGCCAAAACTCATGTTCGAGCAGTCTTGTGTCTGTTCCAAATAATGTTAGGGAAAAAGAGGTAGCCTGTGATGAACTTGAAAATATAGAAGACCTAGAACAGGCTATAAATAATAAGTAAATTCTATTTTGTCTTACCCTCTGGAGATGTTAATAAAATTGAATACATGAATATGTGAGTCCTGCAGACCTCAGAGTATTCAGATGCCATCCAGGTATTTCCTCCCTTACCAAAGAGAATAGGCAATGGTGAATTCCAACTGTACCACTTCCTAGAGAATTATATCCACAGTAAGTGAAGGCCATAGAAGGGGAAACATGGAATCACTGTAAACAGTATCACTTATGAAAATGTTTAATTCATGCAGCTTCCCTGATTCACTCAGAAGGGTGAGACCTGAAGATGACCTGTTAGTTCAAGTTTACAGACATTGTTCCCTATAATAGTGAAAACAGTCATAGCAATTTGTCTCTCCTTTGCTTTTCCAAATAACAGATTAATTTTCATTTGGGGAAACCTCTTATCCTTAAGAAAAGTTAAAAATACCAGTTTAAAGCGTCTTAAACCTTTTTCAATACTTGCATTTTCTTCTGAATATATGAAAAGATGTTGTAGGTAAAGTGAGTTCCTGGAATGGACATTGGAAACAGCTGGGAGAAAAGGTTAGAAAGGAAAAGACTCACAGGATGTGGCTGGTGAGCCTATATGTGAATAAATGCTGATACTGGAAATGTGCCCTTTTTTCAAGCTCTGAGAATATAGATGAACTTACGGATATAGTTCTGCATGTGAGTTAGGCAGAGCAGATTGTTTCACGTCTGCTTTCTGTAGGGTCTTTTATCATATTCTGAAACATCTGGTACAAGCAACTGTTAGGATATTGGATGATAACATACTGTGAATATGGTCCACTTTGGCCATACCTTGCTTGCTCACACAATACTGTAAATAGGAAAGTCTAACAGGGACTGCACAAGCATAAAAGAATTGTTGTGGCTTGGGGGAGAAGCTGAAGTAGCAAAGTAGAAGAGTAAACAATGGACTGATCCAGTCCATGGACAATATTCTCTGATTCAGCAGCTTGTGAAGTGGTTAATTGGCATTGATCGTTGTTAGTTAAACGAGAATATTTGTTTTTACCTGCAGGATGCAGACAAGGTTAGAACTTCCTTGCTGAACTTTATGGCTTATTCAGACATTGAAGCACCACTTGAAATTTCTGAGCAAGCGATCTCAGAAAATAAAAACAGTCATAATAATAATGTATTTTATCTACTTGTTTAGTACATACAAGTATAACTATAGAAGAAAATGGATGGATAACTCAGAACAAGACTTTCAGTGACATGAAAAAAATCATAGATTTGAAGTTTTTGCCCTAGTGCTGAATGAAATCCAGAATATCTAATGAAAATGAGATCACTTGAGGAGCTTCACAGTGAGGGACTTGTGAGGCTGGAGTTTGTGGACTCAGGGCTGTTCCTATAACCAAGTGCAGCATGCTCAGTACCTCCTCTGTTCTAGATGAGATTTGACCTCTAGGTTTGCTTTGTATTAGCTAGTGACTATTCTCTACTGTTCATCTGAGAAAACTTCAGATTAAAATTTCATTAAACAGGATGTAGGTCTCTGAAAATTTCCAATCCAAACTAATTGGCTTTTTTTGGATAGGAAAAGCTTAATTGAAAAATCCCCAACCATCTGCAGTTATAAGCCCTCTTATTTCATTACATATGTGAGTCTTTCTTCCTCTCTGCATAAAACTTTCCAATCCAACGCTACATCAGCAGGACAACTGGTGTATATGTGTTCATATCTTCACTTAAAAGTGAAGATAGATTAGCTCAACTAATGAGTGTAGCTGAGCTTAATTAAAACTAATACTGAATTAAAAAGTGAGAAAATAATTATGGCACCAAGTAAAACAGCAAGATGAAGAAAGCAAGTGTAGATTACTAAACTGCAGTAGGAAGCTGCCAGAAGACCCACCTTTGGCTTGCTAAATGGATTCATGGATTGTAGAATCATTTAGGTCCAAAAATACTTCCAATATCTAAGAATAAACAAAGCAGTCACTTAACCTGTCTCTGATGTCAAGCATAAAAGAGTTTGTCCATAAAAGAGTTAGGAATTGCTGTAGGTGACAGGGAATGACCACCTGGTGTATTACAGTCTCTTCTGGTGTGGTCAGAAGAAAAGGCAACAGAAGCAAGGGGGTTCTGCCTTGCAGTCACTTCCCTTGACATTTTTGTGTAAAGTCTGAATGTAATCCAGAGGTCCAGTTACAGGAATCCACATATAAGTGTAGAACAGTAAGTTTTCTCCTTGAAATGCTTTCCACAATAAAACTAAAGACAGCTTGGGAAATATTCCCAGAGTGTTGCACCCTGATGGAACCCTGCTGTGGATTAGGGATTACTGCCTTGGTGCCTCAGGTTTCTACTTCAGCTAAGACAGCACTCAGACCTCCTACATATTTCCAGTTTTAGCTGATAATATACCAACAGGATGACAATGAAGAGCTCTTCTCTAAGAGTAAGTTTTATCTTTCTTTCTCTGCAATTCTGGGCATTAGTCTGGTTGTGACAGGTCATTTCTTTGAAGCAGCGTGAGTGACAAGCATTTAGCTGAGGTGCTCGTATCAAGATTCAAGCTGTTAAAAGTCTCTGTCAATCACCAAAAGTGAGTCTTGCTCCTTCTCCTTATCTCTCTTTACAACTTCCTCAGGATCATAATTCTATCCCAGTAGTTCATTCCACCACATTTTCCTAAATATGGACATTTGTGCAGATGACTCTGTGAAGCATTTTAAAAGCTTCAATTAAGGCAATTTAGGAGAGCAGAGCTATTTCACATTCTCTCTGTTCTGGTCTTTGGCTCAGAGAGTTCTCCTTGATAATTTGTAAACTAAATCAAAATTCTTCAGGAAGCTGTGGCATGCCAGTCTAAGTGGGCTGTGAGGAGCCCTTGTGTCCTGAATCTTGTGCACAGGGAACCTAGGAATTGACTGAAAACTTCTAATATGGTCTTCTTTCTCTAAACTTGGAGAAGGTTGGGATTTTTCCTGTCCACTGAAGTTCTTTAACAACAGGATTTTAGCATTTCCTGAAAGAAAGAGGAACGAAAAGCTTTTAATTCTCTTACATGCATTGCTGATTTGTTCATCTGGAGGAGATACACGTGGGCTGGTTCAGTGTCTCCCCATTCAGTTAAGAGTAACCTTAATGGTATTCCTAGTGGGCAGCCTTGCTTGCATGCTGTCAGTCAGTTCATTTATTTTATTTTCCATCTTTTGAAAAAAAGCAGGCCTGAATTAAGTGAGCCACTATGTCTAACTGATAATGCCTTATTGGGACACATTATGTGATGACTAGAGATCTTCCTTTGCAGAAAATTATGTGTTACTACAGTGTGCAGGATGTCTGCCCCTTCCAGAAATCATGCCTGGGGACTTGGAACTGATGGTCTAATATCCCACCAAAGGTGAAAAGGACCAACTCTAAGTGAGGTACCAACAGCTGCACATTTTAAATGACACCTCTGATAAAACAGCTGAAAAACAGCCATGCTTCACCAGAGACATCACCACAGCAATTCATTTTATGCTATACCTTTCTCATTTTAATTTGATACTTAACTTCATTATCCTGTAGTTTAGATGGGCACTTCATTACATTTTCATTAGTGGTGAGCTGTAGGTAGCTGTCTTATTGTTACCTTGTTTTCATGCACACACCACCAAAAAACTGAATTCTTTTTCCATGTTTTTAAGATTTTACAGTGGTATAAATTTCCTGATTATAACATTTAGTCCTCATTGAAAGATAGGAATGGTGATAATCTCCTGCTGTGCTATAGCATTCTTAACCAGGTAACGTGGGAGTCACTCTGCAGATTTAAAAACTCTTATTTTCATGTGTTTCAGTACTTTATCCAAGTGAATCAAATGAGGGGAGGGAAAAGAAAACCCTCGATCACTCCAGCCTGACTTACAGAAGTGTGTAGCAAAATCTGGAATCAGAAGCACATTTTTCTGTGTGTTCTGCAGTGGCTGGATATTAGTGAGCCCGGCTGGGCTTTTGGAACTCAGCAGGAAAACTCCTGTGGCTTCTGCAGCCATCTTCTACAGATGGGTGTACAAGGGCAGGGTCACCTTCATATCTCTGATGTTTTTGCAGTTATCAGTCTCAGAAAAAACCTGTTCTGATGCCATGGAGATGGTTACTTCTGAAGCAGTGTCTAACAGCAGAGGAGGCAACAGCCAAACCAACTCAAACTCCAAAGCCTTTGAAGTTTGCCCATCATCATTTTTAGCTGAGTTCCTCACTACTTTGAAATAAGAAGTAATACTGACTAACACAAAATTGCTGAAATTTAAATTGCTTGTACACCCACAGAAATGCAGTGGGTTTGGAGTTTGATGCACAAAAAGAAGGAATTCACAGCACTTTTACATAAACATTTTAAATGCCTAAGTTAACACATAGTTTGCGATAAGAAATGAATTTAATACTACGTAATGCAGGCAGGACATGATAGGAAATTTTCTTTTTTGCTAAGAGGCACATATATCTAAGGGAGAGCATAAATAAGAACCTGGAGAGCAGATTAAAAGAACCTCAAGAAAGAAACTTGGCATCTGAATCATGTCAGGGTTTAAAAAAAAAAAATTATACATTTTCTGGATCACAGCACATTTGTAAAACTTGCTCTGAGTCTAAAAGAAAATGGAGGCCAGTGCAGAAAGCACAAAAATACTTGTTACTGTTCTAGGCTAATGAACAGTTTGAAGACGGAAATTTCTGCTCCATTTGCTTTGCTACTGAGTGTTCTTTTTTTTTAATTGCGAGCAATATTTTAAAATACCAGAATTGTTCTGATGTCAGTTCACTGCATACATTTTAAAAAGCTGAAATACAGTTTGGGTTTCATATTTTTGCACATTTTTTAAACAAAAATTTATTTAACTGAAAAGGGAATTTTGTCTTTCCAGTTAAAACATAATGAGATTAGAAATCTTGCACCCATACCCCCATTCTCCTACAAGTCCTTTGTAGGTTTCATGTGGACTAAATTCTCTTTGAAATAACAGATATGTATGATAGAGAGTGAGCAAACCAGCAAAATAACATGATTGCTCTGTAATCAAAGCACAAGGGTGTGAAGCTGCTTTCCCATTGTTTGCAAGTACTGCTGTGTGTCTTGAAAATTGGGATCATTGCAACTATGGGTAGAGCTTTTGTGTACCAGATCCAGCAGAATCATTAAACACAATGTGACTCTATATTCAAACTATTGAAATATTTAGTTATTTAGAAAAGAACCCAAATTATTTGTAAGGAATTCTAATCGTAAGTGAATTTGGTGCTGGAACTCTTTTTTGCCTTCAAATCTAACGCAGACTGATGGTTAATGGGCTTTTCCCTGTGGTTCACTCGTTCCAACAACCGTGTGGTTTCTCTGCCACCTTTTCTCTTTCAAACGAATTCTTGACTTCTGCTAATGCAATATCTTTCACAGATCCATAAGTGACTGAATATGTAGTCATTTTTCCCTAATGCTGTGTTTTTCTAGTTGTGAAGGACCTAAGAGGCTCAGCCCATTTTATGGATCTTGCTTTGGTAGCCTCTACAGAATTCAGATATATGGGCTGTCCTACAATCACAGTTTCTGTCTCAGTGCACTTTGGTCTCCCCGTGAAGCTTCTGTGTGCAATACAGTTGTCAAGAAGTTATTGATCAGGTTGGACTTACAGCACTGTTCCATACAGACTCTTCTTTCTAACTTTTTGTCATTTGGTTTGAATTGGTTTAAGTCTTCATAATAGTACTTCACGGGTATAGTACAGACATCAGTGGTATTGCCACTGAAAATATTCACATCATCATTAAGAACACCTGGTAAGTTAGATGGGGAGGATGGTGAGTTTGCTTATTTTTAGCAATGACTTTTTTGAAGAGCACATGTGGTCCCTTTCTGTGACTATCACTTGTGCAGAACAGCAATCTGCTGAGGTTACCTCTGGTTTTCTCACCTCTACCATTATGTGCTCAAATAATACGTTTTAATGCTGTTCTGTGCATCTTTTTCCTAAAAAACCTGGCTATATCATGGATGTTTTCAGCTGATTGACTAGCTGGCAAAACACATTGTTGGTAGTGTGCTCCATCTGCTTTATGTTCTCCAGGATCCAGTAGCAGTTGGTAGTGAGACTACCAAGGCAGCAGTCCAGACTTGCATTGTGTCTAGTGGGTAGGATTGAAGGAAAGAAATGGAGGGAATGTTACATTTCCTCTCTGTCTCTGCACAAACAAGCAGGACACTTAAATACCTTTAGAAAGAATTTTGCTTTGCAAAATTAACTTGTCACTGAAAATATATTAGAGAGACATTTTTCCAGATAATTTTTCAAGCAGTCCTTTATTGTATGTCTCCAGTCTTAAAAACTATAATCTCATGCAGTTTAGCTCTTTAACTAAATTATCTGAACAGTGAATAAAAATGCATTTCCATCACTCCTCCCACAATGTCTCTGCCTTTTATGGATGCTCAAATGCATTTATTACCCTATGCTGGATGTGAGCCAGGACAGAAGAGGTGGGAACTGTAACTTGAACAAGCTAATCTAGATAAATTCCCAGGTTTAGAAATATGTTAACTTCAGTTTCAGATCTTGTTTCTCTTCTGCAATTCATTAGCTTCATCTCCTCTCCATTTTGCAAACAGAGTGTAGGCTTTTCTTTCATTTTTGGTTTGCTGGTCATGATGCATAAGTGTGAGGCCCAGAGATTGAAATCTTGAGTGTCTCAGGCATCATCTTAGCAGCAGCAGCAAAACAAACCTTCTCAAGTCCCAGCCTTGAAGTTGTAAAACAGTGAGAAAATGCTGCCTTCCCAAGTAGCTTTTTAGCCTTCTGCTGGGTCTTCTAACAAGCATAGTTGCATGATGGAGATATTTCTTGGACAGATATTAACTCTTGAAAATGAACTGAAACTGTGAAGTCTCATTTCACATGAACAGTTATTGGGATGATCTTTCAATTGCCCCCAGCTTGGGCGAAATTTGAACTGATACCTCCTCCAAAGGCAGAAGGCTCCATGTCTTATTGCCACCCCTCTGAATCATCCAGGTATTAAAATAGTAAAATCCAACAGTTTCCATAGTGACTGTTCTTATTTAATATTTTACTTCTGTCCTCTATCTGCCTTTAGAGTTGCTATTGCAATACCGTTTATTTTCTTCCACTGGTTACACTATATGACTGATGGTTAAAATACCAAACTCCAGAGACCTATTTTCCCCTCTGTATATGCCCATGGTTGCTTTAATTTGTGGAGAAGCTTCATCAGTTTGTAATTTACCCCCTTCACACTAGAAATCAGAATCTAGTTTATCAGCATTATAAACGTATCCTCCTGCCAACCTTGGCCCTGTCCATCCTTGCTCGCCTCAAAGCCTCACCCTTTTCCTGGGGCTTGACCTTATTAGTACAAAACCAGGTCCTAAGACAACATAAAATTAAACCCCTCCTTTCTGTGGCTGTTTGTACAGTTGCTGCCCTGAGAGTGTTCAGCTTGTGTGCTGTCAGTGTTGCTGACCTGGGGTCTGGGGAGAAGCTCCTGGTTTAGCAAATCCTAAGAACAGTTTGCAGCAGATTTACCCCTGCTTGGGAGGGTGCACCATCCATTTGATACAGCTGTGCAACTAATTTCCAAGGCCTGTCTTTGATAATGGGTTCACTACACAATTCAAAGTACTTCCACTAGGATAGAGAAAAATCTTGACACTGCACTGCTTCAAATTGTTAAAATGAACAGTTCCCTTTGTTTGTTTGGAATAAAAGCTTCTTAAAAGGAGATTTGGAACAAGACCCTGGAAAAGAGGTTTGAGAGAACAACAGGGGAGATGTTTTCCTGACTGTATGATATCAACTGAGTCTGAACCCGAGTTCAGAGAAGTGGCACCTTTCAGACTGGACATGAATGTGTGCTCAGAACTGTTTGCTACCAGAAAGAACAGATTTGCTCCAATCAGGGAATCTGGAGCAAAAGTTAATCATCAAAATGAAACCAAACAAATAAGAAAACCCCAAACACTCTAAAATTAAGGCACAGTCCTTGGGGTTTTGGTAAAAATAATTTTCTATTTTTAGGCTGTCCAGGACTTGAATCCAGCTTGAATTCTGCAGGAGGAATGTGCCATCTTTGAGGTACAGCTCAGTCCCAGTGAAAGAAGAGTCAAAAATCCACTTATTTAGGCCCAGCAGAGATATACAGGTGATATACAGAAAACAGGTCTGTCACATTGATCCCCTTTTCAAGAAGATCAGGTGAAACCAGATATTCCTACCAGCATTGTGTATGTCATACCTTTAGGACTGTGCTCCTACTATTCTTTGGCAGTTTTCTGTGACCTTAATACAAAGGAAGAAGGATGGATGAGATTCCCAGTCCAGGTACAAATTTCTAAGCATAAATAACCCCAGAAAATAAAGGTTTTGACTAAGGCATCCTACCCACAGCACAGAAGTACCAGAAGCTGCTGTTCTTTCCTCATGGCCTTTTGCTTGACAGATACATGTGTACTGCCCTTTGTGAATAGACACTTCTCCCTCTCAATCTGTTGCCTCAGCCCTCTCTATCCTGTGCACCCACTTGTATGAGGCAGGAATTGATATATTTTTAACTCTGCATCTGTGTGGGTACATGTGACTGGCAGGCTGCCAGTGCCTGTTGTTTCTGAACTCTTGTCTTCAATCATTTTGGAAGTAAGCCTTGTAGGGAGACACTAAGCAGGGATGAAAAAGGATTTCAGCCTACCTGCTATGTGTGGCAGTAACTAATCACTTAAAAGGAAAACACAGAGATAAAGTTCAGTGCAGAATGGAATAGAGCAGAAAAATTCAATTTGTTCTTTTAAATCTCAGTTGTGAAACACTTCAAATAGGTGATTATGTATTCAAAAGCTAAGAACTACAGGGAGATTTTCTATGGGGCCAGATAATAGCCTGGCACCCTTCTGCTCTGGCTCCATTTTTATCACCCAGAAAGATTGTGGAAAAAGAGCAGCCAACCTGTATATGTAAAATGACAGCTCTGCTAGGAGAGTGACTTATGTTCAAGTCAAATCATACTTTCCAGGTGTGATTATTTAGCCCAGGAAGGGAAAATTATTACTTTATCTCCTAAACTCACTTCCAAACTAATAAGGTTCCCATTTGTGAAGCAGCATTCTAACATCCAGCGTGGGCATTAATGTTATTTACAGAATATAGTGTGAAAACAGTCAATTCACAAGTCACTGAAAGATGCATCTTCCCTCAAGGCAAGTTTGTTATCTAATGGAGATGTGATATGAAGCAAACAGAAAATCCAGTGACAGGCATTATGGTATGATGTTTACCATGCAGGTAGAAAGGAAAGTGTTCTGTTGTCATTAAAGGTATAAATACATAGAAACATACTCCAACATGCGTGAAGGGGATACTCAACATGAATCATAGAATTAATCAGGTTGGAAAATACCTTTAAGATTATCAAGTTCAGCAGTTAACCCAGCTCTGACAAACCTACCCCTGAACCATGTCCCTAAGCACCACACCTCCACATCTTTTAAATCCCTGCAGATATTATGAGTCCACCACTTCCTTGGGCAGCCTTTTCCATGCTTGATCAACCTTTCAGTGAAGGAATTTTTCCTTACTGTCCAATCTAAAGCTTCCCTGGCACAGCTTGAGGCCATTTCCTCTTGCCCACCGCTTTCTTGGGAGGAGACCCACCTCTCTACAGCCTCCTTTCAGGGAGGTGTGGAGAGCAATGAAGTCCTTTACCCTTCTCTTCCTCCAGCTTAGGGGGCTAAAATCTCCACCTAGAACACATGTCTTTCCACACAAACACTTTTTCATAGCAGTTGGAACCCCCTCCTTTCAGCAGACTTGCTGTAGGATCTGTGTCCCACCTTAGGGAACACTGGAGCTCCCTCTGTTTGCATATGCTCTAACGAGCTTTAAGTGATCCCCGTTGCCTCAGAGCATGATTATCATCAATAGTGGAAGGTAGCTCAGACCTTACTGTGGCTGTAACTCAGGTTCCCTTGGTTATCCTCAGTAACACCTCTTCATCCCTGTTCTTGTATCTGTAATAACAGGAATATATTGCTGTTTCATAAAACACCAATATAAAAGCACCTGAGAAACAATAATGAAGTATTTCAGCTGTTTAACCATGCAGGAAGTCCAGTAGACACAGTATGGTCACATTATTTTTTTAGTTGGAATAACAGCACAAAAGTGTTAGAAGGGTTAATAGTGGCTGGGCAACATTCCAGAGCTGTAATATGCTGTAAAATTTTTCATACCTATGCATAATTTCTTTGTATTATTTCACTTCCCATTCTTAATTGTGACCGATTTTTGTCTCAAATCTGTTTTGGAATATTCTATATGGAGTGAAATTTTATAGCTCTTTTGTCTTTTTTTCTGTGCTAAGCCTTCTAGGCTGAGCATATTTCTCTGCTGTGCTCTAATGATCTCCTTTATCTTTAGGGCATTAGCTGTATTTGTCATAAAATTGAAGAGTATCTGATAGAAGTAAAGTTTCTCTTCCTTTTAAACCACAGGAAAATGTATTGAATGTAATGTGTGTTTTTGCAAATCTTGTATCTCTCCAGTATATGTTGCCTTCTGCCATCAGGTCTCAGATGTGTTGTATTTAAAAAACAAGGCCTCTGTAATTTTGGTTACTTTTATTATTGGAGACATCTTGTTTTATATTGCCTAATCACATGTTTTTACTATTCAACTCAGTTCGCTTCTCTGTGTGATAAAAGTAACAGATCTATGTGCTTGTCTAAAATAGTAAACACAATCTTCGTAATTAAACTGGGAAAACAATACTTAATTTTGCTAGTTTACTGCCAATACAGAAGCCAAAAGCTGTTCCTTCTGCTAAACCCTGTGTGTGGCCAGTAGACTGGCCCAGTAAGTCAGCTGAAATAATTTCATTGACTTGAGATTAGGCTCAAAGTTATTTGTCTGTCACGAGACTGCAAGATTTAGTGTAATAGCAGGTTTTGTGCTGAATCATCAGGAGGTAGTGTCCCATTTATTACGTTGGGAAGTGAAGCCTTTGAGCACAGAGGATTTGTCCTCTCCCATCACTGCCTGTCTTAGCACTGGCAAGGAGTCAAGCCTTGTCACAGTTGTTGTAAGTATGCTCCAGAGATGGGAAAGCTTCAGGAAGTTGCCATGGTCACTAAGGCAGGTAAGGAGGTGGCCTTTTAACAACCTGCTGAAACTGAGGCAAGATGAATGAAGAATTTCACACTCTATATTGTATATCTGAGTATATTATTTCATATATCCAGCTCTTGAATTTAGGTATGTTGAAGGATTCTGGAACAGATAAAATTGTCTGTGGGAACTCTGAGGTGAGGGCAGTGACTTGTGCTCTCACCACATTCCCTCTTACTGAGAACAGTTCCTGTACATCACTGGCCACCAGAGAGGCTTTCCCCCACTGCGTGCTCTCTCCTGTTCTACATCCTGGTGTACTCACACAAAACATTTTTGGCTGTGAGGACTGCTGGCTGTGAAAACTGTAATGTAGCACAGCTGATTTCATGGGGAAAAATTAAAAAGACCAGTGACCATTAAACTTATGGACCTTGAAAGACAAATAAAATAGATTCGTACTGTACAAAACATGACAAAACTTGAACATTGTTTCAGTTCATTGGGGGTTTATGCATTACTTGTTGAACTGGTTACTGTGACGACAGAAAGTAGATTGAAAAATATAGAGAAAATAAAGGGTGAATGGGAGAGGGGCTCATCTTTGTCCTCATAAACCAGTAAGCAGCTAGTCCTAGCCCATCTGTCACTTTGCTTGTGAAGCCCATGCCAGTATAGGTGTATGAGGCACTTTTTTCTTACCTTTGAAGAACTTAATTTCCACTTACAGGGATGCTAAACTCCTTGTAGAAACACAGATGGCAATAGGATCATGTTAAATTTATCAGTGAGTAGCTTTCTTCATTGACAGAGTCTAGTTTCGGGAAGTATTTAACAAAGAACAGATAAATCTAAGATAGATCATAAAAAGTAATTACCTATTTTTTTTTCTATTTAGCCTAATTTAGACTAGCTCAGAGGACCTTCTTTAATAATTTGATATCATAACACAAAAATGTGTTTAGCCTTACCAGAAAAAAAAAATCTCAGAGATGAATCACTGAAATAATTGATCTATTTAAGTTCTGCTTCAGACACATTTCAAGGGCAGAAGTTATTTCTACATGTCATTAAAAAGACTTGGTGCATTGCTACAATTAATTATTTGATTGATATTAAAGTAGAATGAGATTTTTGGCCTCTCAACTCAATTGTGTGTGGGTTTTCTTGGTTCTGGTGTTTAATTCTGTGAGCACTTTGCAGTTACATCTGTTAGCTCTTAGTTTGAAACTGAATCCTGAACCCCTGACTAGTAATGTACTTCAATTTGGAGGCATTACATGAAAACCAATTTTTGGAGGTTTGGATGGATAAAAAAGGAAATTGAAAAAGCACACAATAGTGCAAACCATATTACTTCCAAGAATTAAAACACTTGTTTTTCACAGGCTGGTGGAGATTGCCATGTTCAGGGAGATGAGCAGTTTTCACCATATATCATTTCTGAAGGTGTCAGCACCATGTCCTGTCTTGGAGACACAGCAACAACACCTATCACGTAAATCTCAGGGCACCTCTACTTAGAGATGGGAAAAACAGAGGATGGGGAGCTGAAGTGACATTTGGGACATCACCCAGCAGCCAAGACAGAGAATCCAGACCTTTGGAACATTTCAGTGCTGGAAGGAGACTTCACAAAGCCTTCTTCCAGTACTCCCTGAAAGGTTTACTGTAGAAGTTTCTTCCTGCCCTGAAGCAGTCTGTGGCAGCAATCAGAGACAGTGCACTACTGATTTGACTTACCCCTGTTCAGGCACATTTCTAACTTGCTTTGGAGCCTGATGTCTCTAAAACAGGGAGCTGCACAGTGTCACCCTCAGTATGTAAATTCACCTTAGATGGAGAAAAGAACTGGGCCACATTTGTCTCATCTTTTTGTGAATACTAAGTGCTTGGTCTCAGTGACCTACTGCGGTTCTGACTTGACAGGTTAATTATACGTTATGTGGAAAAAAAGTATTTATTAACTTCAAACTTTATTGCGCTTCAACTTCACTTGCTTGTCCCCTTATTCTTGTTTTAGTAGAAGGTAGATAGGAGCCCCCCATTTATCTTACTATTTCTTCTGTCATGTCCACTATCCCTAAATTAAGTACTGCACATTTTCTATATTTCTACTATCTTACACAACAAAATGTATTGAATTCTTGTGAGGGGAAGAAAAGACCTTGTTCTCATTAGACAGATGTCATTTGAAAGGGCCAAGACTATGTTTCAACGTTGTCAATCTGCAGCTGTAGAGAGGCTCAAGTTCTCTGTTTTCCATGATTATACCTCTGAGGCAAAGGCTGAGTAGGAAGCAGTTATGTCTGTAGAGAAAACAAATGACACTTTGTCCTATCATTTGCAGGCTGTGGAATCTCTTAGGTCCAAACTGAGAACAGAATGCTATCCTGAGAGCAAGGAACCCATTCAGACAGCCATTTGGAAATACTTCAAACCAGCCAGGTCCACCCTCTCTGTTACAAAGTACACATTGTGTTTATGTTTCCCCTAGCAGGAGCAATGGAGTTGCAGAGTTGCCATCCCTTCAGATTTCTTCACCACAAAGATTGCCAAGCTGGAGCTGTGCAGAGCAGTGGCTGGGGACCAGGACCAGCCTTCATTCCATATGCTGAATCCCACCCAGGATGCGTGGGGAAGGTGACCTCATGGCCCCGGTGGGAGAGCTGGCACAGAGTTCACCTGTGCTCAGGAAGGCCAGGTAACAACTGCAGGGTTACTGCTCCTAGCTGGATATCAGGGGGGCCCAACCTGTTCTTTCTGAGGGAATTAATGGTTTTCATCTCCTTTGGCACTGGCATTTCCAATATTTTCTTCAGGGAGAAGCCCTGCAGGAGAAGGGCGACACTACAGCTCTGTCCACGCCCTAATGCACTCTGATTATTGCAGACCAAATCTCTGCCTCCTTTTTTCTGCTGTCAGTATCTGAGTGGCATTTCTTCCACCACCAATGATGCCTCTAGCTTTGTTGGTCCAGCCCCTAGTTCCTCTCAGGATAGAGTGCATATCCCTCATGTTCATTTCAGTTAAGATGAACATTCAAATGTCTCGTTAATTCAGCACTTTTTAGGTGAGGATGTGGCCAGTGCCTGCCTGGTGTTTGTGGAAATGGCCAGGAGCACACACTGGAAACTCATAGGTGGCACCCGAGCACAACAGGAGGGGAGATGTTCAGCCATCATCCCTTACTGGCTCCATGATACCAATAGAGTGTGGAGAAGGGCCAGGAAAAACATCTTCTCTGGAACTGTTTGTTTGAGAAACCCAGAACTGGGCTTGTTGCAAAGGAAAGGGGCTATTACATTTACTGAAAGAAAAATGCTGCTCCCTCCTTCCCTTCTTTCAGTTTCTCTGAGTGGTTTCAGAGGCTGGACATTTATTTTTTTATCTTTAGAGAAGTAATAAGCACTATGGAAGAGGTAAGGAAAACAGAGGCAAAGTGATGCATTTTATTTTGCATTAAATGCAACAGTTCTTCTTTTGAAAAAAAAACCAAAAACAAACTGCCTTTTTTTCCTAGGCAAAAAAGCCAGTATGATTTGTATATTCCAATTATTTTGAAGCCCTTTCTTTCATGAGGAGGCAAAGATGAAACTCCACTGAGCTGATCATGGTTTCCCAAAAGTTCAGTTTAGCTCCTATCATGCTTTTTTTCTTTTCCTTCTCTTCTCTAAATTTCCCCTCTGGTCTCCTCCTGTGTTGCTCTCATGCTGCTTCCTTCCCAATGCTCTTTTGAAGTAAATTTAGTGGGACAGTGAAGACATCACTAAGGACAAATGCAGAGTGAGTACACTGACTTATTTTAACGAACAGGCTCAGATCTCCATCATATTGAGTGATTTCTGAAGGACTGAAAAATCTGTCACTGCGTGTGCACAGATAGCTCAATCTTAATGTGATATAAAAGAAAAATCTGCTTAGTGTTCAAGGAGAAATTTGCACTTGGCTTGCAAAAAAAAAAAAAAGAAAAAATAATCCTAATGAGGAATCTATCTTGATAGCTCAATTTCATTCCTCCTAGCTCGAGAGAAGCAGTTGTGTGTTTCCCTTGTTTACAGGCAGTGGAAGGAAAGCAGTCACCCTCGGTGATGTCAGCTGCAATTAGCAGATCAATGGCCACTTCCCCTTAACAAAAGCCACAGTTCTGTGCTGGGCTGATACTTTATTCCGTTTCTGTAATCAGCACAATGGATCTTTCTTGAGTCACTGCAGGTTTGTCCTGCCAGGTACAAAGTGGTGTGGCAGAAATTGGTGTGAGCAGGGGCCTGAGCTGAGCTCCCTGCACACCCCCAGCCCTCACAGCAGCCAGGTCCTTCTGCTCCACTGTGCAATTACTCACCTTGTTCCACTTCAGTGCCCTGTGTATATTCCTAATGATTCACCAGATGACTAAATAGAACAAATCTCCAATGACATAAAATGCAAAACGTACATTTCAATCAGTAACATATTTAGATATCTGCTGAGTGCATGTTTATGAGAAAGTTATTTATTTCTAATCACTGAGAGGTGCTCTAGTGGAACTAATTGTGATATATTATTTTCTTGGCTCTAACAATTTATCTGATGAACTTAGGCTACATTTTTTCTTTGTCAATGGAGTTTGTCTGGACTTCTCTAAGTACATGTATTATTTGTAATTGTTTGTCAAATTGCTTTACCAATGGTTTTTGGTTTACCAATGGTTTACCAATGGTTTTTGGTTTTCAGATCATTTGTGAGCTGTTTGCAGCCTAGTAGTTGCCTATTAATAGGAGAGCTATGTAATTTAGTTTGGATTAGTCACATGGTCTTTAACTGGATGAGCAGGACTCCTGATGTGATCTTCAGCCATAATGAATTCAAATTTTGCTTCTTATGGCTACTTATTGATTCACTTGTGTTTCATGGCTGCTTCCTTTTCGTGCCAATATAATAACTAATAAATATATTTATGGAAAGCAAGCATAAACTGGACATGAATATACAAAGCCTATTCTGAGTTTGGGGATTTTCTACGGGAAAAAAAGATCAGGGGAATTAAAAATAAATGATAGGCAAATATTTGTGCTTCAAGAATCCTTCACTCCCACTGAAACACACTCAACATAGATACAGGTGTCTTTTTTAATAAGCCAACAATGTCCCTGGTCGTTTTACACTCAGAATTCCTGTTGGCTTCCACTGTCTGGAAATTGGCTGAAGGTTAAGTATAAAGATACGAGGTCACCAGTAGTCACAAAATAAGTCATAACCATTACAATTTGTCATTTGACAACTTGAGAAACATTAAAGTAATGAATTCTCGATTACCCTTTCCTAGTAAATGCATTCTTGGCATGATAAGAGCATCACGTAGGAGTCAAATGTGTGAATATAACCCAGATAAGAAAAATAGCTGACACCTGGGCACTGCAAAATGAAAAGCTAACTTTTCCTGTAATGTAATTAACTCTTGAAACAGTTAAGGTTTATTTGAATGGGGAATCATCACAAGATCACTTTATTCTTGTCATTGGGTCATTTTTGCCTTTGTTTGAGAGCTGTCATGCTCGATAGAAACCAATTAGAACTGAACTTGGTTTTGCAAATTACTCATTTAATCTTTACTTCTCATTTATCAGTCTAGAAAATAAGGTAATTGGAATACATAGTGAACATGAATTAAGTGATGTATATTATAGGAATGTTTGAAATTTGTATAAGAGTGTTACATATTTCAGCTATCAGGAAGTATCCAGAAGACTGCTGTGTGGATTTCTGATGCTGATGCTGATTTCCACTCAGGAATACTCTTTAAGAATACCTTGCTATTTCTAGGAAGCCCCAACCAGTGTTACTTTATAGCTCTATTATATGGCAATGGCACCTGGTGGTTACTGGAAGCAGAGTTTATGCACCTCTTAATGCATCAGGGCACCACCAATATGTGACCAGAGCAGGGGGTAATTCATCAATAACCGAACTTCCCTTTGGCTGATTTTTTATGTCAGGCTGAGTACACATTTAAAGCACAGAGAACAGCTTTGCATTCCGAATAGCTATGTTGGTCCCAGCAAAGTAGCCCAAGTCCTTCAGCCTCTTCAAATTTTGAAATTAAATATATACTGCATTTTATTATATGGGTATTTATTTCTCATAGTGCTTTCTGGAATTTTGTTTTTGTATCCTGAATATCAGTATGCATTTTTTAGTTGCTCAGATGTTTTCTGTAATACAAATCATGGAGTCACATCAACAAAGAAAATTCATCTTTCCTCTTATTTGTATTCAGCTCATGAATGGTAAAAATAGGTTTGAGAGATTCACATATAATGTTCATCAGATCTTAATGAATGTGTGAAGTGATTCCATCACAAATGTGTACTTATAGCTTCTGCACAAGGTCAGACTTTGTCAGTATTGATTGGGAACAGAATTAAAATGCCAGAAGTTGTCCAGTTTATCATCAAGCTGCTGAAACCATCTCCTCTCTGATATTTCAACAAAGAAGCCTCAGGCAATCACAGCAATTTTTCAGAAAAGCAAATCTCAACTACTTTTAAATGCAAAATTCTCTGTCCTAGCCAAATGATTGTTAGCAAGGGATTACAGCATTATAAAACATACTTTGCCCTTCCTTATGCATGAATCAATCATGTTTACATCTGACCAAAAGAGAAAAACAAAGAAAAATACTCAGTCAAAAAATTCTAGAGATCAGGTTTCAATGCACAGCAGATGATGTCAATAAACGCAAAATAATTCAAGAGTGTTCAATAATAGCTAGTTTTTAACTGAAGCTTCTTGTGAGATAAATCAATACACTTCAATAAGACCAAAGTTTGTTCTATGATAACCTTCAAGTTATTTCAGTTAAAATAAAAATTATTCCCTCCCTGAAATAATCTTAAACCTGGTAAGAGAAGTTTTTTCTTCAAACTCAGAGGCATAGGTTTGAAAGGACATGAGCAAACAAGAGAGTTAAATGTGGGACTCTACCTTCTTTCACTGAAGCAAGTTTTCTTACGTGCTATCAGAGTAGCTGAGATAAAAATAAATAAATAAAAATAGAATCTCAGGGCAAGGAAAAAAACTTGTCATCCATAGCCTGCTCCTGCTACGAAACAAGGCAAGAGAGGAACAACTACAGCAGAGTAGACCTGCTGGGACAGGTTCCATGGCAAGCAGCAGTTAGCAGTTCCTAATCCTGCTGGTTTTTTAAAGGAAATCTCACCTGTCTGTCTTCAAGGAAGGGCTTAGAGCAGCCATCTGACTGGAACTGTGCTGCTAAAGCTGCAGTCAGGAACAGGCTATACAGAGTTAAGACATATGGCTTGACCTCAGTCGAGGCTGGGCTCTATTTACGTTCAGTGACTCTTGCAGGCTCTTGTAGATCATGTTCTGCCTAGAACAAGGCCTGGGCTCTCTTTGGCCACAGTGCAGTGCAGTTCCCAAGTCCTCCGCGCCAAGGACAGCCTGCTATGGAGTATTCCCTCCTAATGAGGGCAGATCTACCTGATAGCTCTCTGCATCACTCAGCTGACTACTTCATTTAGGTCTAAATGGCCCTTCTGCCTGAAGAGAAGTGTTGGCTACTGTCTTCATCTGTCATGGCCATCTGCTCTACTCTTTTTTTCTCCTCAGCATGACTAAAGTAACTTACATATGAGAACAGATTGCGGGACACACGTTAACCTCTTTAGAGACCATAAATGATCCCCCAGGAGTAGAGAGTTTAAACCCTGATTCCCCTTCTCTTGCAAGCACACATGCTCTCATGCCACTATTCCCACATCTGAGTGTTTCAGGCTTCTCAAAATAACTGTCTATCTAATTTTCTCTTTGGGGCACATTTTGCTTTCAGTTTTTACAGACTTCCCACTGACGTCAGGGAAAGCTTTGTGCACATATTAAGGGCAGCATATGTCCCAGAGTCAATGCTTTTTTTCTCATGTCTTTTCTACTATGGTGGAATATCATCTTAAATCAAAAGTGTGTCATTAAAACATAATAACATGGTATGATTTTTTTAACTCACTGAATGAATTTAGACATACACAAGATAATCATCTTAATCATCTCACCTATCAACACACACCCTTCCTATAAACATAAGGTTGGTGGGGGTTAGTTGGATAAAATTTTAATCTTACTATCAATGGTTCCTAAAAGCAGGTTTTATATAGAAAGATATAAGTACAAATATTTCTCTATTTAGTGGTATTTTTAAAAAATAATATATAATAATTCCATATTGATTTACTTCATATGTCTGGATTATAAAACCGTTGCTACACAAGGATATAGCAGATTTTTGATTAGTTTATGATACTGGTAACACGTTTGGAATGTTTCAGTTATTAGAAGAACCTACAAGGGTCAATTTCAAGGGTCAATTTGAACCTTTCTATACCTTGTCTTTCTGTAACATTCACATTACAAAAATTAGATCATTTGACAGTTTTGATTTTGAACAGAACTTACAGGACTTTTGAATTTGGGGGTATATTTCTGTAATCAAGCAACACTCAGAATCATGCAAAGAAGATGGTACTTCACTAGAACTCAGTTTATCAGAATCACCTCATTTCCTATTAAGATCTAAAATCTTCTCCCAGATTTTCTGACAATGCCAAAGTATAGCCAACTCAGCAATTCCTTAGAGAAAGGTGGTGCCTTTGTGTTTATTCACATTAATTTTCCTAAATAGTACAACACATTGTAAAGTACAATAATTTAGCCAGAACTGAACCAAGCTGCAATATCAACAGAGATGCATTCTGTATGTATGCCTTGTAATTAATGTGTTTTAGATGAAAAGACTTCTATTGGCTCTACCTGTTAACACATTTATTTATATATTTTTAAATACTTTTTCTGTAACAGTAAGTTCCAAATCAATATTCCTGCTGTACCATTTTGTTTAATAACATAGGCCAACACTTAATTAGTGCTTCATAATCATGTCAAAATCCTGCTAACACAGTAATATAATATGTGCTGAATGTTTAGTTGTTCTTATCCTGGCCTGCTGAAAAGGAAGCCATAATAAACATTGTTTATAATTAATATACGAATGTAAAGAAATTGAACTTGGACCCTATCATCTGGATACAGCTTTTGTGGAAACAGTAAGTGATGGTTATGTAAGTTTTCTAGGCCATCCAAATACAGTCATCCCTAAGGATGTACGAGAGAATGTGTGTCCAAGGTCAGGATTACAATGTCCTTACTGAGCCTCTCTTTAGCTCTATCACATGCAGCTGTGTCTTGAAAATACTTTGGACCAGAGACTGTATTTTTCCATTTGTTTTTGGAGACTCTGTAGGAGCACTGCAAGCAAATGATAACAACTCCCAGTGAATTTCCTGCTTTTAGAATAGTCCCATGGGATTTTCCTACCATCTCATGACAACAATGTTGCCCTATTTATTGATTGACTGGGGGAATGTGCCTTTTGGAATCGGCTGAAAGACCACCCCATCTGAACTCTAAACAGCTACTGCATATAAACTGCGTTATAGGAACTCCTAAAACTAGCATGTTCTCCCTACACAAATAGTGCAGTGGAGCTGCCAGAAACCACTCTAGGATGGGTTGGCTTCGATGTGTGCAATGTAGAGAATATGTCATGTACAGGCACCTAGTCACTTTTTATGCAGGATCATCCATTTTTCATGGTAGGTACTGAAGAAATCCTGGAAATAAACAGAACAAGACTAAAAAGAAATGTATACTCATACTGCCTTTCTCTTTTCATTTTTGTATTGAGTTTCATTGCCACAGATGGTGCAACACCATCAAGTTAATGGTCTTAATAGTGTAGCGCATAGCTCTGTTGGTGTGCAACTTTTCTGGAGCTTCATTCCCCTGCATAGCATGAAGAAAGTGCTCTGTAGGTACAGAAGGCACCTGTCCTGTGGCTGCATGGTGCACACTTGGGTTTGGCTGCAGTGAGTACCCACACATTGGATGGAGGTGCCCAGGAGTACCTTTGCCCACATCCTTTGGGTCTCCTTTTAACCTCATTGTCAGGGCTTTGGAGATTCCTGACACTGCTCTGACAGACACAGAAAGTGTGTGACACAGCCACACTTTCCATAGGCATCTCTTAGAAGACCACTTAAGAAGTAATTGAGCATTGTCTACCAAACATCTCAAGGTTTGCAAAACAAGTTTTAAATCTGCTGATTTAGGTGAAATCATAGCCTACTGAGAGCCACCTGTAAGCCTCCTTGGTTTATACATTTGGGGAAAAGATTAAGTAGTGGCTCCATTAAGCTGTATGCATATTCATGCAAGATCTGTTATTTGTATACTCATTATTTTTTCTGTCATAAGCATTTAAAAATCAACACCTTTTGTATGCAAATTTCTCCTTAATAATGCTTGCCAGTCTTCAAATTAATGAATTGCAAGCATAATTTTGCACATGACTTTGAATCACAGAACAAATTAAAATACAGTCACAAAGATGCCATTTATCTTCAGTTTTGCAGTAGATGGTTCTCAGTGCCCTGTGCGTCAGCATGTAAATATTCTGGCAGGAGATACACAGGCCCGTTCAAACAAATTAGTGAAAACTTCATCTACTGATAGTTCTTATTTTATGTCCTTATATGTTTTCAGTGACTGCCAAGTACCCTGAGTGTTTTCACCAGCTGTGTGTGTATTTATATAAACACTGCATTGACGGAGTATCAGATTAACACTATGGACAATATATAAAAGGCCTCCTCCTCACAGATCTGTAAGGGTTATACAGGGTTATGTAAAGATTTGTGTGACTTAGCTGTGCCTACAAATGTCGTCCAAATCATAGTAAAATCTAAACCTTACACTTTCTGATAGACTAAGTAAAAAACGAAATTTCATGGCAAAATTCTCTAACTGTTCTTTCTGAAACACCACTTTCTTCAGTCCCCAGTAGCAGAACTGGCTGGGCATTTCCACAGCATTCTGTAGAAGCTGGTTTTTGTTGTCTAATTGCCAGTTAATGCATCCATCACATAACCCTGGGACTCAATGCTAATATAGCTTGAGTTAGAGGAGTAAGGGAGACTGGGTATGGAATTCATGTGTACACACCAACCAGGTGTGGCAGTGCAATGTTTTGATGGAATGAGTGATCCCTCAACCAGGAGAAATTATGTTTAAAAAGTGCAGTTATGTAGATGCATATTACTGAAAGTTTCTCCTAAATGAAAAAATGCTGGTGTCAAGGGCAGTTCATTTCACACTTGAGGACAGGTTTGAGGCAGGTTGTTATTTTGGTTTCATCGGCTTTAGTTACTGCTTGGTTGGTAAAGAGGAAAAAAATTAATCAACTGCACTACAATTAATCTGTGATATGATATGGCATGAGCAGTTATTACTCATATTGAAAAGCAATTTACCAATTCATCCAAAAATAGCATAGGAAAAATCTTATCTGTAAAAATGATCATCTTATGCATTATTTCCATTTACACATTATCTCACTACAGCTACTTCTTATTAACTTTGGAAACTGTTAAGCATTTCCCTAATGTGCATATCTTACTAGGATTTTCCACCTCTTGTGTTTCCAGTTGGTATAATGAAATTTCTGAAGAAATGGTTCTTACTTGTATCCCATTGCTTTTTCTTGATTTTCCAGTCTTTAAAACCTGCTTCAAAAGCCTTTTTGATATAATTCAGGTTTTCTTATATTTTTGGGAGTGGGATATTTTCACAATATTTGTTTTTTTTCAGGAAAGGTACTCAAATCAAAAACATGGAGAAAAAAAATTTAGAATTTTTTCACTTAATCTGCTGGAAATTTAAGAATTTGGTTGCGTCCTCATTTCTCAGAGCTGGTTGTGGCAGTACCTTGGGATATTTTACTATAAACAAGGACTGCTATTGCACCTCTGTAGTGTTCTTGTCTTCCTGCCACAGTCATAAACTCCACTAATTTTTTCACTCCATTGCTATTTAAATAGTCAATAGCAGCACCACTGAGTGTTCCCAATACCCGACCAATGCCAGCTGTCTGAGCTGCCATCAAACCTGGAGCAACTTAGCTTTTATTATAGCTGTGAGTCTGATGAAACATTGTGGTAGAGAGTTAATCAGGAAAACAATCTGCTTTTGTCTATTTGCTGTTTGCTTGGCACATAACTGCCATGGGCATGGGCTGGTTCTCATCCAGTTCAACTGTATTTGTGACAGCTAAATTGTTTTGTTGTTCAGTCTTGCTCCAGAGCAGTCTGTAGAGCACATGAGTTATGGCAAGGTATTGTTTGAGCCCTCTGTGTTTCCTGGCACAGGCAGATTCTACACATGCCTTGTCACTCTAGTTTGCCTTTTTTTCATTCACGCTTAGGTCAGAAAGATCTACTTAAGGTTAATGAGCCAATTGTTGTTGCAAAAAACACCAGTCACAATGACTGTTTTCCTGCTTCTTATTATGTACATGAATTGATGCTGGAGATGGAGAAGTATTGTAGCATTCAGTATTGTTCTGAATGCTAGCAGACAAAAAATTGCTTGCTGGAGATAATTACCCACTCATGTACAATTCAGAAGAACAAATGGGTCTTTCATTAAATTCTTGATTCAGTACACACATTTTCTTGCTCTTCGTTCTTAAACATAGCACATCGAATACATCTTTTTAAGTTTTGAAACAAATTTAAAGTAAATTATACCAAGGTGAATTCTTTTAAGTTCCCCAGGACTTTTTGATTTGTCCATTTAATCATATGCAGGTAAAATTTGAGTCTCTTAATGTAGCATTCATGCTGAGGCACAGGAAGAAAACAAACGTTGTGCTAAGAAATTACCCTTTAAAATTATGTAGTTGTATAGTGAAATACCTGTTTTCCAGACTTTTTCAGTCTTTTATATTGCCTATAACCACTAAATATGCAATTAGTTTTTTACTTAAATTTCCAAATTACAACTTCATTGTTGCTTAGACTACAGGGGTGAAGAATCTTCTGAAAACACCCTCTCTTGGTTAGTAAGTCTCCCATCTCAGACTTGGTTTGGGAGTCTCCTATCTTCCAAAGAAGAGCATTTTCAGCACAGTCCCCATCCTAGCATCTGTGTCCACATTTAACCCCTGCTGAGATATGTTTGGTTGCCTGCAGAGTCCACAGTAGACTTTAGTCTAACAATCCATGCATATCCAAAATTATTTCTTTTCAGCACACCTTCTCAGCTCCTTCATTTGTTCTCTTTCATGATCACCTGACAAAGTTTTCACTAGCATAGATTCAGCTCTGCTATTTTTTAGTATCCTCAAACCTTTCATTGTCTGCCTTGCTGTCTGCAATAAGAGTTTACTAAGTACAAAGCAGTTTCCATTTGCTTATAGCAAAATGATTTAAATGTGATAAAAATAAGGAGACTGACACTAATGAGAGGGATTTTTATAGCATTGAGAAAGCTGGGATTGCCACTTGTGATTGATCTGTGTAGAGCTTCACACCACATAGTTCTGCTTTCTTCAATCACCATTATTATACTGAAATGTTAGTGATACAGTCAGCGAGCCATATGCAGCTGCTGATTTCTCAAGCTAGCAAAGAAAATGCAGGTAATTCCAAAAGACTACAATTTTGGAAGGTTAATTTTTCACTGCTTGTTGAGGAAAAAAAAAGAGAAACCACTCAGAGATGCAGAAATAGGCCAATTTTGTAATAGCTGCAGATGTTCATTACAATTTGTATCATGAGAATTTTGTTCAAACTCTGTTCGTATCACAGCTAAAAGACTGTTATGAAAGTGTTACAAGAATTATTCTATTTTCTGTTCTCTTTTAATCTTTGTAGCAGTAGTGAGTCATCACAGAATTTCAGTCTTCAGTACATTGCCAGTTTCGCAATCACATCAAAATGCTTAACAAAAAGAGAAACTATGCAAGTTGAATCCCTCTGCATGAAAAATTCTTAAGAGACTGTTGATCTGTTTATGATAAGTTGTGTTTCTAGGGCTCTTCCTGATGCAACATTTTCTAATCATAGCTATGAGGTAGAGTGCCACAGAATCCCAGACAGAAGATGTGTAAAACATCATTAGGAGTTTTTAATGTGTATAATAAGTCATATCATCCATCAAATGTATGCTTGTTAAAGTATCATGATGGATAATTTACCACCTTCTTCATAGTAACTGAAATCACACCTACAAATTCAACAACAACGTTGTTCTGTTTCCAGCCTGCAAGGGGCAAAATCACACAGATAATCAAGAGTGCACACCCTTGTTGGGCACGGAGGACCTGGTGATGTGTGAGGAGTCCATATAAATCACAGATCCTGGAAGCACCAATCTACCCATTGGAAAAAAACTTGGCCAGCCTTTTTCCAAGTTTACAAATTAATTCCTGATCTAGCTGATCAGGAAGTGTGTCAGATAAAGTTGGCCCTAACTGGACAAATCACATCTGCTCACCAGTACAGGGAAGCAGTTGGCAAGACAGGGTGTCCACTTCCCTGAGCAAGTGGACCTGAGCAATGAGGATTTATTTTTATTCTTGTTAAATAATGTTGACCTCCCAGTAGTGATGCTTAATATGTGCAATTGTATTTGTCTCCTGAAGGATGGGCTAATGGAAAACATTCCTATGATAAATCCATTCAGTCCAATTTGCCATTTAAATGATGTGGTGACTTGTCGGCTTCGCAAAAGAAGTGTAAAATGATGCCCCACTCAATGCAGCAGTGGGTAAACTCATCTTCCCCAGGCTTAGGTGGTAACTCAAAATGCAAGGCAAGGTGAGCTACCATCAGTGGTTTCTAGGGATCTGTGTATCTTATTTCTATTGTTTCTCTTGTTTTATACTTTGCATAGCCCAAAATCTGTTATCTAACTTCATAAATCACTTTATACACTGTATCAAATTTAAAAGATCATGCAAATTCTTCAGCTTTATAATGTACTAATTTTATCCTTAATTTTAATCCTTAATTTAACCGGACAATAGGTTCTTAGAGGTGTTTTGACATTAACTTTCTTTTATTTTAAATGTACACAAATGAGATTTAGTCATTCTCATTTGAGACTCCTTTTTGGGGGTTTTTTGGGGTTTTTTGTTTTTGTTTTCTTTTTTGTTTTGTTTTGTTTTATTTTGTTTTATCTCCATGTTTTAATGGCGAATGCATAACAGGAATTGCAGAACAACAATCCAGTGGATTGTTTCAGAACTGCATTTACCCTGCTCATCAATTCCATCACATAATCACTTTCACACTTCCCTGAGTAGCTACTCAGGGAAGGCAAAATTAAAGGCAAAAATCCACATTCTATCACTGCTAATAAGAACTGCCATTTTCATTTTCATTTCAAAAACTCATCTGAATAATGGAGCCTGATGTAGTCAGGCTTAGTACAGATACACAAGCAGACACAGACCTTACTTCATCATGCAGATGATTGTTACTCATACTGAAAAACCATTAAATTATCTGCAAAGGACAGTATTTCACAGCATAAATGAAACTGTAAGAGGATTCTCTCATCTGTCCTTTAAAATAAAAAAAAGACAACCCAAGTGATACTATATCACAGTATCAGGGTAGTGTAAGTTAATGCATGAAGAGAACTGCAGCTTTCATGTTGTTAAAGTGTTAATGGACACATTCATTTCATTGATAACAGAGAGAAATCCAGTCCCATAAAAAATATAAGGCAAAATTTTCTATCTATATTAAAATGAATTTCAGGCCAGTAACTCCACAGTTACTGTGGAGTATTTAAAGGAAGAGGAGATGTTTTATTCAGTGCTGGCACAGCTTATCAACAGCATGTGTCTGCACTAGCAAGGGGAGCCTGCTGTACTCCATCAAAGGCTGGGGCAGTCTATAAAAACATTCAAGGAACTGGGAGAAGCAGCAGATTCTGTTCCAGCTAAGAGAGACAGCAGCTGTGTGCCAGGATGTCATACTTCCTGCTGTAACAAGTAACAATAGTGAGCATAAATTAAGGAGGTGGAATGGGAAGTGATGGAGAAAGAGTAACTGAACAATTTAGTGACAGTAATTTGCAAATTGTTTAACTGGTTGGCATATCCCAGAGCCAGCAGGGCTGGATCCAAACTTGAATATCCCTTCCTGAAAATTGCCATAGTTCTGCCGTCAGTTTGGATGGAGAATGTGACAGACAAATAGTCCTGAGAAGCTGAGCCTGTAAAAAATGGACACAAAGATGCCTCATGCACAGTGCTGTGTTCAGGAATAGTGAGTTGTTTCTGGATGGCCCTCCATTCACTTGACCCATGGCTGAGAACAGAGATTCATTTCACACAGGTCAGCTGGGAGCCAGCAGATAGAGGTGACCTTCAGGTACTCAATTTGGTTTGTCCCTCTGGGTTGGAACTGAACAGCCTCACATCATGCTGCCAGTTCTCTGACTCACACAGCTCTCTGTTGGCCTTTTTTTTTTCTGTTTTCAAACCTTGTGCTTTGGTTCTGTAAAATCTCTGCAGTGACATAAGGAAAAAATTCAGCTTCAAGCTTAATTTGTGTTTTTAGACATATATACACAGCAAAGTTCAGAAGGGGAACAATTGTTCCCTAAAGTATCTGTACCTTCCAACCAGAAGTGAGGCCCCCAGGGAACAATAAAGCCTTAAAAAGCAGGCAGTGATGCTGAGAAAGAAACATAGCCATGGGATGTCACCACACAGATTTACAGATCCCCCAGCAGGATCACCCTCCCAGGGTACTCTGGAGCTTCTATTTAAAGTTATCCTGCCACCTAGAAGAAAAAAGGGCAAGCAGCAGCTGTCCACTGTGGAGAGAAATTGCCTTTCCATATGTGTTGGGGTTTCTTTCTTCCTGAACTTGCCAAGAATGATATATAAAATAAATAATTCTCTGATTGTATGGAGGAAACAAGAAGATCTCTCACTCAAGACCCAGAGATGGGTAGTCAAGCTAATTTCAACGGCCTCCTGTAAAATGCCATAGAGCTTGGGGTTTCACTCCCAAAGGATCTGTGTTCTAAAAGGTCAGCATTTGTTTGCAGAATCATTTCAGCTTTGTCAGGTGACGTTTCAGCTCTTCTAATTTCCTCCCCTCTTCTTCAGAGCATTTTTATTGCTATCTTTCCAGTATAACACTCTGTCAGCCTCATAGAGAATATTTTGTATTTGGCCTCCCACAGTTGTACAAAATTCCCTAGCAAATCCCCTACTCTTTTAGAAGAAAGTATAATTGCTCTATGTCTCTTTTTCTTTTCCAAAGCTGAGTGGGATTTACAATAATACAAGTAGAGCATCAAAGGAAATAAAACCTATTTGTCAGTTTTCAGCTAGCAAAAGAGAAGCACCCACCCACCTCATCCACGTGGGTGTTCTTGGCCTGTACCAACAAGGTACATGCTTTAAAATAAGATTGGAACAATAAAGCTTGGGAATCATTCAGCTGAAATCACTAGCCTGCATACACTTGGCAGATTAAAATTCCAGAAAATTTCAGGCTGACATTTAGAATGAAGTGAAATTGTTTAAACTAAATTTAACAGTAACGTTTCTATAGCCTCATCTCTTCATCTCCCTAGCATGGAGCTGATGGGCAGTGCTCGGCCTCTGCCCTGTCTGGCTGAGATGGTGCCAGGCTGAGTGGACAATATACACTGCACATGCACTGTGTGATTCAGGAGGCTGCAGAGAGACACCTGGCAGAAACTTTGCAGAGGTCAGATGATTAACCTTTTAAAACCATAGCTGGAAGATATTTTGCTGTATCCTGTGCTGGAAAACCACCTCTGATTGCTGGCTGACTGACCTCCATGTTAACCCCTAGCCTGTGTCGATCTTTAAAGGTGTATCAGTCCCTAGTTTAACATAATGCTGCTGCACTGAAAACTGCAGAGTTATGCTGTGCTTAGTATAAAGTGTGGCTAAGGCTCAGGAAGCAATTATTTAATCTTTACTAGAACTACAAATTGTCTCTTCAGGTTTTTGGAATAGATGTATCAAGCAAATTATTGGTTTTAGCCTGGTGTTGAAAAGCAGCCATAAATGCCAAGAACTTGTTTTCCATGATTCCACAGTACTTTGTGCAGTAGCAGCAAAATTTGCCCAGCTCTAACTAAATTTTCTTTCTCTGTTTTATGCTAATGCCAAAGTTTATTGTTTCAGTGACATATCCCCTTTGGAAAGGCTAGCAGAGGTTCATTTTCTCATCTAGGCAATTGATTTCAAACCTCATCTTGAACTGTAGCTTCTGTGGTTGAAAGGTACTTGCCTAATTTCCTTACATAAGGGTATTTATTTGGGGGGGAATTGTGTTGGTATCCTATCCTGTGGGTTTAATTAAAGCCCTCAGTTTGCAGAATTATAAAGTTCATTGAAAAATATCTTCATAGGCCATGGAAACCATGAAGACAATGCTGGAAGAGACCTCTGGAGATTATTTATTCCAAACTCCTATTCAAAACAGGATTAATTTTGAAGTCAGATCAGGTCACTTAGGGCTTTGTCCACTCAAATTTTGATAGTCTTTAAGGATGAAGAGAGACAGGCAGAGACAGAGAGACAGAGGCAGAGATCCTGTTATACTATCGTCTTCCTTCCTTCCTTCCTGTTTCTTTAAAGACAGACAATCAAGGAATAGACTCATTTAGGAAAAGAAAGCTTCAAGAACTGCTGATTCTTGCATACAGCTGGAAGAGGTTATGGAACTCAATTCACCTGTGAAATAATTTTTTTTTCAGGAATTACAGGGTTTTGATTTTTTTAATGGATGGAAACTTTCTGACTCATTTCTATCTCTTAGGGAACCCAGCCTTCATTTTCCTGATTTGTGCAGAACCATATCTCTCTATAACAAGTGCTATGCTAATCTCTACCCTGGACCAGCTAAGAATCATTCCATTGTGGTAATGCAAAAAGAGATGCTGCAGAAGGCAGTCTCCCATCCAACAGGTTACAGCTGTGTTAATTATCTCAGAGTAGAAACACCTTGCACTCACAGCCTTGGGAATGATAAGTAGTGAGTTAACTGAGTTGAAGTCAGTTGGAGTCTGCTCGTTGTGCTGTGAAGACCCAGGGGCAGGAGGTCGTGGCAAGGGTCAGAGAAGGTAAGACACTGTAAGATATTGTACTTAGGAGAGACAGGGTTAGGTGGCCGTGCTAGGGGCAGGATGGAGCCGGACTCGGAACAGAAGAGAGACAATGCCAGAGCTGTATGGAGCTGCTCTTAGAAGATATAAAGAAGGAAGATATAGGAGACTGTTTGAATAACAACATGCTGATGATTTCTGTCATGAAGCCTGCTGATGATTTCTGTCATGAAGCCTTCTGATGATTTTGATGAAGCACCTCGAGCGCTGTGTCAATGTTGACTGGCACACATGCCAGCGACTGCGACATTCCATTCCTCTTATTTTACCCAAACTCTTACTCAGTTCTTTGGCTGCTGCAATTTTTATATTGGACATTCATACTCTACATTCCTAGGCCATTTACATTCTCAGACAGGAGAGCTTAAAGGATGCTAATTTATTATGTGTTTGTATAATATCTAGCCAACAGGGCAGTGCCTTCCTTATGGATTGGAATCATGACTTAAGAAAAAATACTAAATAATAGTAACAACAATCCAATACACTGAACTGTGTCAAAAAGTATTATTTTTTTTAACTACCCTGCTCACCTCTTTGTGTGTTCCAGTGATTTTGAAAGTAGGTGGAGAAAGGTATCTGTGGGAGATGTTTGTCTCTCCCAGTTAGCTACCTAAGGAAGGGATTGCTGCCTGGAGAGTCCCTTCTCTCTGCCTTGATTAGATGTAGAAAGATGCTTAACTTGGAAACAAGTAATAATGGTTGAGACAGATTGCAATGAGAGTGGGAGCAGCTCTGGGGTTCAACTTACAAAGAATAGCCTTACCAGTACGTGGAGAATATAAGGATTTAATTTCTTGCCCATTTTGCATATCCTACAGGCACTCACTGTAGCTGGAAGTGGCCTGGATGGAACTAGCCCAGCTGCTTTATACAGCATTAACTTCCACATGAGGATTGTTTTCCCTTCAGTGGTAGGCAGAACGGAGAGATGGGGTGGGAGGTGAACACCACCTGGCATTTCAGAGCACAGTCATCACAGGAATGGTAAAACCTACTCAGAGGATGCTGTGGCATTAGCATCCTCCTCCCAGACACAAACAGAATTTCCAGGAGCTGGAAGCAGCTCTCAGCCTGTGCATGAATGAGTGTGCTGCAGTGACATTTGAGCTGCTCACGTTCTCAGGGACGAGCCCTGCCCCGGGGCACAGCCTGGCTCACTGCAGAAGGCTTTAGTGATCTGTGTGAGGCAAGCAGTGGCCTTGCTCTCCTGGTTGATACTCACCACGTGCTCTAGCAGGGCAGCTGACCTTCCAGGCTCTGTAGCTGTGTTAGCTTGCCTTTAGAAAAAGGAGGCTTTTAGTTATCCAAATGAATCATTCCTGTGTCATATCCAAAGACCCACTTCAGTGGATGTTGGTTGTTTAACAATAAGTCACGTGTAACTTCTGTTCACCTCATGAACAATATTGACTTGATTCCACTAAACAGAATGAAGTGAGCCCTCAGATATTAATTGTAATGTGCTGGAGCTTATTTTTAGAAGCTTAGAGTACTTAATGTAGGAGAGCTCTGTTGTTCTAGCAACTGCATGGGTACCTATCCTCAAGAGCAAATCATTGTAGTCAAACCTCATCAACAATCAATAATTCATCTTATTTCCCGTGATAATGATATACATAAAATAGCACTTATCTGGTTTTGGAAATATAACTATATAATCCTTCGTTCAGTCATTGTTCTTAATAGGCAGAATTTTAGTGGATACCTGTAACTACAGGCAATTTTGCAGCTCAGAGAAAATGTCAAATAAATAAGGGCATAGCTCACTCTCCACTAAACCTGTGGAAAGACTCCTATTGACATCAGTAGGAATTCTACAAGAATTTGAATGTTTCATCCCCTTCTACCCCCTTTTTCCTTGTATTCTTATCTGTAATCTCCTCTATTAAGTACAGTTCACCTTGTACATGATAATAAATCCCTGTATAAGGGTGAGAAGAATCTGTTAATGGATAGAAACAAGTTGATGACAGAAGCCCATTATGGTTTCATAGGATTATGTGGCAAAAAAAACTATAGACACTCCCAGAAATGAGAATTTTGCAAGGAGATTTCCTTCCACTTTAAGCCAGAATACTGTGTTCCTTACAGATATGAAAAACCTTAGGAAACCTCCTGGGCATTGCCTCACTGGGGACTCTATCAGGAACAAGTTAAGTGAATTTGTTTCTTGAAAAGCTAGCCTTTTTTATGTTTTTTTCCCCTCTGTTTTCTTTAATATTACACAGGGAAGCATTCAGATCTTTAGAACCTTTGTTCAAATGAGATATAAGAAGGCATCAAACTAGGTATGAGCTGGAATGCATGCCTGAAATATATATGATATTCATTTGAAAGCGCATTTCAATTTTAAGACATCTGCAAATCTAGAGCTGCCTCTTTCCTAGCAGACTGTGAACAGAAAAAGCAGAAAACCTTCAACATATCTTAATTTTATAAACAGGAATTTGGTGCTTTTCTCCAATTATCTCCATTTTCTTTTATTTTATTTTTCTCTCTAACCATCTGCAGCCTCAGTGAGATCTTTGCCTTCCAAAGCCTGGTAAATTTACATTTGATGCAGAAGTACATAGGCTGAGCACCAAAGTTGCAACAGGTCATTGCTGTGCTTTCCCTGGCAGCAAGGCCACACTAAATAATTCTTGTGCTGTCCTATCCCCTTTTCCATTCTGCTTCTTGCTTTTCCACCTGCTCTAGGTTACTGTCGCATCAGATGTGGTGATTCATCTGTTTGTAGGACATTGGCTGTAGGACTTGAAAATTAGGATTAAGAATATTGCAGGATTTGGGGTTCTTTTCACACTCTCTGTTGGAGACCTGGTTTATAGCTTGTTCTCCGAAGCTAAAATAGCCTTGCTTAGAGACTCATCCCCACTTGCTCATCCCCACAAGCAGTTGCATGAGCCTAGCAAAGGGGAGCAGAAAAGGACAGTGGTGAGCAGCAGTGGCCAAGCAAGGTCAAACACTTCCAGCACTGGCCTTCACAACCAGCAAAACCCCGATGTTGTGACATTATGACTAAAGCATGGGGCCAAAGGCAATTAACAGCTAAGTTATGTGTGCCCCTGCAGAGTGCAAGCTGTGCTGCAGGACCCACTGAAGGGTAAAGAGGAGTGGGTTTACCCCATTTTTCTTGTGACCTGCACTGCTTACTGCTTAGTCCTGGTTAAGGGCAGATGCACCTTCCCATGGGTAACTCACATGCTGTAAATCAAAACTTGGGCTGAGCTGTTCATCTGATAGATCCTAAGTTCTGTTTAAATCAGTGTAAACCCTGATAAGGATCCACCAACTCATTTTTTTAACCTAAATTGTTTTTGTCATTTAAATTAAGATTTTTGTTATCCTATTTAAAATCCTCCACACGCTTTCTCCAGTTCTCTATGCAGTACAGACTTATCTGCTGCACACACTCTCCAGTGATTGAAAATGCTGTGCTTTGCACTCCCAGTGCAGCCAAGTCAAGCTGATAAACATGCTTCCCTTCTCCTGTGTGTCAGTTTGCAGTGTGCTGAACTTACATTTTCATTAACTTGACTTTAACAAAACTTTTCTCAATTCTCCAGGGATAACTACTCCCCAGTGTAACTGCTCAGAGCTCCACTGAAGTCAGACAATTTATGACAATTGCTGCCAGCTGAGGTCTGGCCTGAGAGCACTGGGTTGTGTCTGACACGTCAATTCCTCATGAAGCAAGATTCATTCTAGACTGCTGTCCTTTCACTGGGCAGCTTTCTGCATAAGTATTGCATGGTTTCACCAATGTCTTTTCTGCTGAAAAACACCAAGTGGATGAGAGTGTTTTTCAGCAGGAGTATCTGCAGCTATTTCTGCAGAAAGTTCTTTGAAAGCGGTTTTCATTGAAAGGGAAAACGGAAAGACAAGCTCATTGTTTTGAAATGTAATTTTGTTGCTGAATTATTTATTGCCCCTTCTGCTTCTGTTGCCTCAGATGTTCTCTCAAGTGAAATGCCCTTAAAACTGATCACATCAATGCCACTCTGTCTCTTCCCTCTCACTTTCCCATAGTACTACATTTCCTTTTTTTCTTACATCTGCTAAGAGAGCTATGGCATATCAATTGCAGAGCCTACAGCTTTACGAAGTTACCATGCTAGAAGACAGCTTTGAGTTTCAGGAATGCGTCAAAGGTTTTCTTCTTCCCTTTTGTCCCTTTGCAGCACAGAATACTGGCAAAGATTCTATGGTTTTTTTCTTCCTTTTTCTTACGCTACACGATTCTGATTATCAGATAACTTTATAATCTCATTACACCTCCACCCCTATCTCTTTAGTTTGGTACATGTCATGTTGTTTAACCTATGACTTATCAGCATGCTTGCATATTATGTTTGAAAGTCAAGCTCAGAAATCACCACTGTACTGTATACTAAGTATTTAACTCATGTCCTTGGCAATAAGACAAAACTCTAACCATAGATTTTAAAACAGCCTTCAAAATCAGAAACCATTATCTGCAATTTGGTTTATTCTCAGTTCAGCCATCTATAATTACTGTACAGTATCAGGCATCTGTCTATCCTATTTATATTGCCAAGATTAAATTATAACCATGGTTTTATTCACTTTATTTCTATACTGAGAACTAGCATAATCCACATTATTTGCAGAAGTAATCATTCTCAGCCATTTAATGGTATTAGCTTTTCATTTTCACTGAGGCTTCAAAATCTCTTTCCATATTAAATTTATTAACAATTCTCAAATAAAAATATTTTCTAGGTATAACTATCTGATATTCTTTATAAATGTAGCAGCAAGAGCAATACTACTCGATTAACATCAGTAGCATTAACGTAGATTTATGTACTGAAAAAGAAAGGAATAAGGCTCCTGATGGAAGTCTCCTCACCAGGGTCCTACTGAACAGTGAGGGTTGCAGTGCCCAGCTCAGGCAATAACTGGAAAGACATTCACTGCATGCTGGCTCAGACTGTAGACCCAGGAATTATTCCTCATCTGAATAATTCTATTGCCATCAACGAGATAATTTATATAACCTAAACTCACATATAGCTGCATGTTTTCAGGCTCATGCTATACAAAATCACATAAGTGTGTCTGCAAAAATGCGAGGGAGTTCTGGGTTTTGGCCATAGATTAACTCTGTTGCTTTTTCCAAGACCCCCTCTTCCACTCTGGCTATTTTCTTTTGATTGATTCAACATTTGTTCCATGTCTTACATCCATTTCCCAATGTTTTTAATTTCTGAGGCTCAGCCTTGTCCCCCTCTGTCCCGTTAGTCTAAGCAGCAGCAAATTGCAAGTAAGCTCTTTGACATCATCTCCATTTTTCAATGATGTGAAAAGACACAAAAGCTGCCTGGACACTCCTGACCTGCCTTTCTCAGAAAAATCCTGTCTTGAGTACTGACAATCTGGGTGATAGGTATCTCATAGATTTTGCCACTTGTAAGCCACCTTGCTGAGTGTGGGTGGGGTGGCAGTGAGCTGTTTCAGAATGAGGGGTGCTTTTCCACTCTGTGTGTACAGAATGACACAACACTCCCTGCCAGCACCAAAACAACATACCAGTAGCTGAGATATTTCTAATAAACTGAAGGGGTTAATTTTTCCTTCAGCTACTTTTGGTGGGATATTAAAATCCAAACCATATCCACAGCTTATAAATTCAACAGCTGTTGAATTTATTTAAGTTGAGAGGAACTGGTGGCAGAAGTTTATTGACTACTGGTGTCAGCATCCTCCATGTGTAAGCCAACCAAGCCACTGTAACATTTTCCTTTCTGAGCACAAGTCCTCTCAGTGCATTATCTGCTTTGCCAACCAGCTCTTCATAGCAGGATTTCAGATAACGTAAAATGTGTAAGATACACGAGGAAACTAAACTGCACTGAGATCTACAGAGACCTCCTATAGAACAGATCTTAAAGACTAGGGTTTTCCTTGGTTTTGTCTTTTGCTTTTGAATCATGGTGAATCCATGATTCAAAACAAAGATAAAAAAATGAAAATTCTACTTTTAGAGTTAGAACTAATTTTTGGTTTAATGCCCAGACTTGAAAACCAATTATTTTTAAAATAAAAATGCATTGGTTTTGCTCCTCTGCTGACATTTGTGGGAATTTTTTTTTTCAGCACAGAGTAGCTAATCTTAGACTGGAAAAAGTGGAAGTGGCTATGCAAAATTCAGGCTAACAATCTTAATAAATTGTTGGCAGCATGGTTTTTTAGTCTTCTCAGTTACAGCAGTCTCAGTACTGGAAACTAGTAATAGCAGCAGAATTTTACTGTGTTTTTATTAAGTTCCAGACATTTTAACTGTGCTAGTGAAAGAATTTCAGTTACAGTTAAGGAAAATTTTGAAATATAAATATTACAGTAGGGAACAATGAAGAAGTAAAGATCAAATTCTGTGCTGAAATAAACAGGCCTCTAAGATTCGGGAGGGGGAGAAAGGTTATTCAGCAGCTCGTTTTCTTTGGTTAATTTTAGGCTGTCATTTTTTCGGGCATTAGAAGTGAGCAGATGGTACTGATATTTTGCCCACTTTTATCATTGCTAACTTTTTCATTTTGAATATTCATGTAGCCTCATTGTCATGGAAATGCGCGCACAGGAAACTTTAAATCAGCCCAGCCATGTATGTGCTTTTGTAAACCTTTGTTTTCCTTATTTAGCTATGAAATGAGGCCGTTTATTCATTAATCTACATAATTTTAACATTTAGTGTTTTAAGAAAACCTGGTGAGCAAGTGTTGGCTATATTGAATTAATTTTGGAGTACAAATACAGGGGAACAGAAGCTTTGGTAATGGATTTAGCAAAGGAAATAGAGTGATCTCAGAAAATTCCATTAGACCATAAAACATTTATAAAGGTGCTTTTGGCTATTCCTCAGAACTATTAAATATTTATGTAGGGTCAGCATCTCCCTTCAGTAAACTGATCAAAGTGAGATCAATGATAACCTGTCCTCTGATCCAAGGATCCCTTGGTGAAAGTTCCTCTGATCCCTTATCATATCACAGAATATTCCTAGAGATGTAAAGAGGAGACAAGATCTATAAGGAAGTCAAAGAAGGCAAACAATAGCAACACATACCTTTGGAGAATCTGTTATTAATCTGTTCTTCAGAGTGCAGTTGTGTCTGGGGAGGAGCTGCTCTCCATGCACATGGAGGTGTCGCAGCTCTGCTGGGCAGGGACCGGAGCGGTGCCTTGGCACGGAACTCGGTGCCCAGAAAAGGGCTGAGGTGAGCAGTGCCAGAGCAGAACTGCACTAACTCAGTGCCCAGAAAAAGCCTGAGGTGAGCAGGGAGCAGAACTGCACTAACTCAGTGCCCAGAAAAGGGCTGAGGTGAGCAGGAAGCAGAACTGCACTAACTCAGTGCCCAGAAAAGACCTGAGGCGTGCAGTGCTGGAGCAGAACTGCATCAAGTGCCCAGAAAATTATGAATAGCCCTAAATCTCAATTTTAGTTGAAATCACATTTCTGGAGTTAAAATACTTGAAAAAGCTTGCTTATGTTAACTGTCAAACTTTTCTGCTTCTATAGCAGATGGTGACTGTGACCTTGAAATTAGCAAGGAGACAAATAATTTGAAGGTACAGATTGAGTGATTTCTGGGCTTCCCCTTTTCATTTCAGTGCCGTCTCACTTCATACAGTCTCGCCTGAGGCCACTGCAGGAACCTAGATGAGTCTTACAAAGGTATTTGACAAAGCAGAGTATGGACTCTGCAACTGTATCTTGCCAGTGCCTCTTGAAGAAAGTGTTACTTGGATGAAACTTTAAACCAAAACTATTGGCTGTGAAATTATAAATTAGCTGCTCAGAGCTCATCAGTAAGTAAGCTGAATAATACAAGAATCTCCTCGCTCTTGCATTTCTTGTCTCTTGGTAAAAACTCAGAACAAATATCAGCTAATCTAAATGAAATTTGGTAATTTGGTGTGTTAAGATACAGAAGACATGGGTATGTGTACCTATGATCCACAGCCCAAGCTTGCTTCAGTTTATTTCCAAATGCACTATAATTTTCTAGTCTGATTATATTAACAATTACAGATTTTTAAAATTTCTGGATATTCAGTCTGGCTATCTAATTTTCTTTGATTCATTTTCAAAATGTATACTCTTCTTATTCCAGCCAGAAATACTACTTTACTTTGTACTCAAGAAAGTAATTTCAGTTTTCTCTTCTATTCCTGTGTATCTACATTGTAAATTTTTTTTAATATGTTCATACTGCACTTAAAATCTCCTTCTGGACACTCGGGATAGCATTTAAGCAGGAGCTAATAAAATTATTGGAAGTCACTTGGGCATGAATTCATGCACACTCCACTTAGTTCTCTTAAGAACCTCTCTGGTCTTAGCTGAAATTTCAGGCATATTACTGAGTCTGGACACATTATCTCTCTTTTTCAGAAATCTCCAGTTACTGTGAAAGAGCACCAGCATTGTAACATTGCATAACCTCTTTGCTTTATTACTGGCCTTTCTTAAAAGCTGAATACCTAAAAAAAGAGAAAATTTCAGCAAAATTATCAAATATCCTCCTCAACTCTAAAACGTACTTCTGGGAAAAGTACTTTTGAGAAATTAATTTGATCCAATACTTCATTTCAGTATAACTTCTGGGTATTTAGTAGCCTAACCATGAGAGGATGAAAAGAGGTCAGCAGCTGAACCTAGGCCAGCTTCATGACAATGGAAATTTCTCCTCTTTTCTACTACAACTAGAGGACAGATTCCCAGATCTGTGGTATTTAGGTCTTTCCTTATTGCATTTTAAGTGTGATTACATGTTTTACTTATCTATGAAGTCATCTTATTTCTAGTTTTAAAAGTTCTTTTATACCAATTTGTGAATTGAGAAATTTCTCCTCTATCCTGTGTTCTCCTTCTCTTTTCCAAACCTAACTACTTGCAGATATAATTGGAAGACCTATCCACCTTTCTGTTCCTCTGGAAGAAATTTAGAGTAGGAATAAATCTGTCAAAACTCCCATTGGATGAAATAATAAATTTGCTCATTTACTTTTTGGTACTGTGCTCAGAATATATAGAGCAGAGAGTATATTGCATAATACCCTCTCCTCTGGAGACAGGTTGTTGTAATTATATTAGCAATACTATTCCATTGTAGTTGATCTCATGCATACAAATAAAAAAAAATTTAAGCAAATTTCACATCTTTTTTTCTTTTTTTTAAAGAGACGTTAGACTACAACCCTCTAAATGAGTTTTTCTCAAACATAAATGTAAAGCTCTCAAGTCTGAATTGAGCCTTAGTCTTCCAAGGCTCCATTATCCAATGATCACTTGACACTTGTACTGCAAGTGGTGTTGTTTTGAAAAGGTTTTGTTGTCATTGTTGGATTACAGTTGCAGAGCTTCAACAAAAAGGTAATTCGGACAGATTTTTAAAAGAAAGCAAATATGCAAAGTTAGTGTGATGCTTGTGTTTTCCTTCCTGCTTCCCTGCACAGTAAGCAGGGAGTAGGATGGCTCTCTGTAGAGTATGGAGTAGCAAACAGGGCTTGTGAGAAGGATCACAGATGTCTTTTCCTCAAGAGGAGAGAGGGTGCCAGGCATCAGCTGGCATGTGTGTTGAGACCATCTGGGATGTGAACAGGGCCCGGGTTGATCCCCACATCCTTGACAAAGGATGAGGAGGGAAGGTCAGTCACTATGAGTTTAAGGAAGCCTGTGACGCAGAAGGAACTAAGTGCTTCCTCCTCCCTTGCTTAAAGGTCCAACATGAAGCACAGACCCCTCCCTGTGCCCCACAAAATTAATCAGATTTGAGGGCAAACTCACTAAACATGCAGATTTTCCAACACCTGGACAAACAGCCTGAAGAAGGAAAGAATTTTCATCTTTCACTGTAGCAAAGAAAAAGCTGTCTTGGTATGTGTGAGCCATACGTATTGTGCTGGTGTATGAGGGAAATAATTTCCCTCTACAGATTAACAAAAACGAGAACACCCCTGTCTGTCTGTCTGGCGTATTTGTCATGGGTGGAAATCAAACAACAGCTGCCTAAAGGGCTGACGAATTAGACCAGTCAGGAGCAGAGATGACTGAGATGCACTCTGGTTGCCCACAAGTGAAAGTGGTTATGTGGCTGCTGCTGCTGAACTGCTGTTGGTTCTGCTCAGGTGCCTTTTCCAAAGTTAATGCAAAGTGAGCGGATCAGGTCGTGTCTGCTCTGCTTCCCAGGAGGCCCACGGTGCAGGTGCAGGGCTCTGGGGCTGGCTGCAGCAGCACAGCCTTTCCTTCCCCTGGCCCAGGGCTCCAGAGGGAGAACTGACAAGGCTGGGCATGCACAGGGGGCTCACCAGCTGGTGCAGCTCTGATTGTTAACATGGCAAAAGGTGAACTGAAGCATGTAGTTCGCTGCTTTCCAAATCTTTGCAAATACCATTGGGCCAGTGCACAGTAACAACACAGAGGAAAATTTGACAGAAACAACCAGCTATTGTCTTTGTCAAGTGAACAAAGGAGGATTCTCTTTAAAAGTGTCCGTTTCGCTGAACCAGAGTTTGCAAAGTGCAAGCAGCGAGGAGAAGCCAGTAATGAACTGGGGCATGGTTTTACTCAGCCTGCTGACTTCAGAAGCCAGGGCTCAAAATCAATGAAATCAATAGCAGCCCTTTCTTTGACTGCAATGTTCTTCACTGTGGAGCTCCAGTGATATTTGAAGTATGTCTGTATTATTGAGACACATTTCTTTTCATTTGCTGTGCACATTTACTGGACATGTGATCTCCTTGTTAGCCTAAATAAGCTTATAATGCTCCTCTGAAAGAAGGAAAGACAGCAAAAAGGAAGACAGATCAAAGGCCAGGGAACTTGCAACTGCACTCTTATAAGGGATGAGCAATAAAGTACACAGTCATATGCAAAGAGTTAGTCAACAAAGGCATTGAAATTTTACCATTATAATGGAAATATTTTATTTGCAAGTAGAAAGAAGACTTATTTTGCTGTAATTCCAAATATCTTAGTAATGATCCAAACCAAATCACAGCTACACCAAACAGGGAATGTTCAATGGTATCACTGAAGAAAACAAACAGTAGTTCACATGCACTATTGTGTTAGATTTAAGTGCATTATTACCCTTAAGAGTTCTGCTAGTAGCCATCAAAGTCTTAGCAGAGGAAGTAAAGAAATAGATACAGAATGGACAGAGAGGTCCCCCAGTACACAAACTGGAATTCAAAATACACCTATTCTAATTCTAATGGCAATCATTTCAACAGTGTAAGGCACATGGCAGTAGGGCCATTTCCAGTAAGATACATCTCCCTCCACCAGAACTTTATCTTCCTTTTCACATATATCCAGCACAATAAAACATGGACTGTGAATCCTTAATTATAGGTACATATAAGCACTGTTTTGTAGACAATGCACTGTTTAGAGGACAGTGTACTGTATTGATCTCCCCTCTTAGTTACCTCAATGTTTAATAATAAAAAGAAACAGAAAATAATTACATCTGCTGGGATATTAAAAACACTTCACACTGCTCTGTTTTAGTCCCAGAATTTCTGTTCTCTGCTTTAGAATGACCTCAGCTCATTATGTGGGAGCCAAGGCAAGAGGGAGCTTGTATTAAGCTTTTTATCTGAAACTATTCATCTTGATTTAAGAGCATCTTTTTGTAACATGAAATTCATTAGGATTTTTCTGTCTTCTGAGGCAGGTACTTTTCGGGCAGTCTGAAAAATAAGTGTCTTGCTGCAATACTTCTATTTCTTGTGCTCTGTATGTGCAAATGAAGTCAGACTAGTGATGAAGGAAGTAAAGAAGAAAATAACTGAAATATCCATAGATTACTCAAAGAGAATATGGATATTCCTCTACCCAGCTGAACATCCTGAAGGCCAGCCTGAGACAACAAAGCTGATGCATGTTTCAGAGTGGTTGTAAATAAGCTGACGAACATTTTCTGCAGAAGCTGCAGCCGGATGGATCAACATTTACAAATGTCATGGCTGGTGGAAAATGTCCCTCATCTTCACCTCACTGGTCTCTCTTAGTGCTCTGAAATGCAGAAGCAATCTGATGATGGGAAGGTAAAACTAATGTGCCATCTACTGAGGTCAGACACTACAAGGCCAAGAGAAATCTCAGTGCTATTATAATGCTATTATTATTAGTGTTAAACATCTATGAACTTACTCTTCTTTGAACTGGAGTTCTAAGAAAAACATCTATTTTTGATTTTCAAATTATCATTGATAGAATTCTTCACAACCTTGATTAAATTGTTGCAAGATCTCCTGCTGTTAAAACTGTGAATCCTATTTTTAGCATGAATGTATCAGGCATTCGTATCTAACCTCTGAGCCTTTGTAAAAGCTTTGTTTGCAGACTGAAGATACCATAGCAGAGTTGTGCTCTCCACATTGGTTCTTATATGCAGTTGTCTCCTTTCCCCTTCATCTTTTCATCAGTAGACTGAAACAGAATAAGCCTTCTAAGCATCCCTGCATCTCTCCATAATCAAGCAAAAGCCTTTTAATTGTACTTTTCCATTACAGGCCTCACCAGTATCAAACAAAGAAATAATATTTCCTCCTAATCAGTATTTCCCTATCCATATATTCAAAGACTAATCCATTTGGTCTCAGCATCACACTGTGATGGTTATCTACCAGGATCAGACAGCTTTTTTACAGAGCTCCCATGTTAGTCTTTTATCTTAATATGGCTTGACTATATATGTAGGTCTTGACTTCTGTTTGTACTATAATGTTTGTGTATCTTTAGGCATCCTAGGATGTGATCTAGTGCACTTCGATAAATAATCTATTTAGGAACCTATCAGGAACTTTTTCCACTTCATTTTTAATCACAGTATGTTCAAATATGCTGCCTTAATCCCTGAAGATATTCACTGAAGATAATTGCTAAGGAGTCACAGTGTTCAGAGTTAACAATCAAGAGACAAGCTCACAGGAAGGGAGAAGAGAAACCATGAGGAAACTGCCCTGATAATCATAGAAAGTTTATCTAATTTAAATATATCATGTTACATTCATCTTAAATCACCTTATCTCCTAGCTGCTTCTCTCAAACCACTGTGCTGGATAGTAAAGTCCCTGAGCACCTCTAATTGCCAGACTCTGAAATCAGTAAGTGATCAGGCAAGGCTCAGGGCTGAATGCATATTTTTCATGGTACATAGAAACCTTTTAATATATAGTAAGTGATCTATGCTTTGTGATTTCGTTTTTCTTTTAATTTCAAGAAACAATTCATAGTGCGTAGTGATCACTGGTGTCAGTGTGCAGCTCCTTTGTCCACTGCATAACAAAGACTGAAGGAAAGACTTTAATTATAGTTTTACTGTAATCCATAACAGCTCTCTTGACACATCAGCTGTTCTCCCCCTTAATGTTATCTTGCTTCTGAGTTATTCTCCTGTAAAAGTTGCTTGCTGGCAAATTCTCTTCATGTAGACTTTTAAACTTGTGGCTGAAAGTCATTCCTACACAAATATCTGATTTCAAAGATCCATGTGTTTGCTAAGTTTTCATTGGCATTGTGTAAACATAATAACATTATCCTGGATAATCTGATGGGTAACGCATTTTCTATAGGCCGAAAAAATTAGGAAAAAAAGTTTTGTGGTGTATTTATCATTTTTAGAAGTTTTCTGACCATAAATGTTCTTGTCTGTCAACATTTCATGAAGTTAGTTGCTGGAATAGAAGGTCAGCTGAGACAAGAACATAATGTGGGAACAGGAAATCAAAATGAGGCATAGAAGATTAGGCACTGGTCCTGTGCAGGGTCACGCTAAGAATCTTCTGCTACTTAGTTGGCTTTAAAAGCCCTGCTTGGCACAAAACAGTTAAATAAGGTTTCTGTTGAACAGAAATGTGTATACAGGGGGTAGGAGTAGGGTTTTATATGGCAGCATGCAATTTAGGGATTTTTAAGGCTGCAGTGTCAGAGATTCTTAAATCATAACAGAGCTTTGTGTTAAATTTCATAGCACTGAGTTCTGTGCTTCTGGGTAGTTTTTCTTAATTGTGCTTTTTAAAGTGTACTTTATGGTTACACGTCCCAGACCGTGATTTATGGGTCCAGATCTTGCCTCTGCTCATAAATGAGAAACTGAGCATTGTCCTTACAGCTGCCTGACTCATGAGATACCTGTAGAGGTGCACTGTCCCAGTCAGTCCTTCAGGTCATTCCCTGGAGGCCATCACCAGATGTTCTCCCAGTCTGCCTGGTTTGGGGGTTTTGTCCAATCTCTTGTCATTCTGATTATTCAGGAAACTAGTTTTACACGAGGAGGCCTTCAGCAGTTTTTCTGGTCAGCTTTTCAGTTCTGCCTCAGGCCTGACCCTAACTGCAGTCAACAAAACCTGTACCAAATTGGATCTGAACCTTATCTTCTGCCTGGATTTACATCCTCCTAAGGCTCCATTCAAAGTTCACCTTCTCCTTGTTGTTACCAAAAGAGCTCAAAATAGAAGCCAGCCTGCATAAATTTGGCATATAAAGCCTCATGAACATCAGTCTTAGACACTTTTCTTCAGCTCAGATGAAAACCAAACACTATTTTCATTTGCTCTGGTAAAACCGGAACAGGTTGTAAGAGGGTCTGTTTTATATTTCTGTTCAAAATTTCTACACAGATATCTAGTTCAGAATTGAGTTTCTAGATTTTTTGAGTTTCTTTCCTGTAGAATATTACTTTAGTATGTTATTGCAAGTAGTCTCTAGTGGTTTCCTTTTTTTCACTGTGTGGAGTGAATGCTGTCTGATATGTCATTTTTCTTAAATACTCAGAACACCAGCAGAAGTTTTGTAAAAGTATATGTGCTCACTAGGACATTTTGTGAAACCTCTATACACCTTCTTAATTCAATATGCTACCAAGGCAAGTTCTATAAGCAACATTTGGCTAGTAAATGTTATATTTTTACCAATACAGGAAGAGAACTACCTCTAGTTGTCCCTTCCTAAGCCTCTGTTTCTCAGATGTTTAAAAAATTAAGCAAAGAAGCTGCTGCTACTGTGACTATTGTTTGTTTGTTTGTTTGTTTGTTCATTTGTTTTAGAAAACAATTTGTTTTCTCTGAGATGTTTACATACTCTAGCATTTTATTGCTCCTGGTCACGCGTGCACACATCTATGGCAGGCACTCTGAAGTGCTGTTGCTCCCAGTTTGTGTTTGGCGAGGGCAGAGGGACACGCAGGCAGCTGTGAGCAGCAGACAGGGTTCTGTGATGCAGGGTGGGTGCAGCAGACAGGGCTCTGTGATGCAGGGTGTGAGCAGCAGACAGGGCTCTGTGATGCAGGCTCGGGTGCAGCAGACAGGGCTCTGTGATGCAGGGTGTGAGCAGCAGGCAGGGCTCTGTGATGCAGGGTGGGTGCAGCAGGCAGGGCTCTGTGATGCAGGGTGTGAGCAGCAGACAGGGCTCTGTGATGCAGGGTGTGAGCAGCAGACAGGGCTCTGTGATGCAGGGTGTGAGCAGCAGGCAGGGCTCTGTGATGCAGGGTGGGTGCAGCAGGCAGGGCTCTGTGATGCAGGGTGGGTGCAGCAGGCAGGGCTCTGTGATGCAGGGTGTGAGCAGCAGACAGGGTTCTGTGATGTAGGGTGTGAGCAGCAGACAGGGCTCTGTGATGCAGGGTGGGTGCAGCAGGCAGGGCTCTGTGATGCAGGGTGTGAGCAGCAGGCAGGGCTCTGTGATGCAGGGTGTGAGCAGCAGACAGGGCTCTGTGATGCAGGGTGGGTGCAGCAGACAGGGCTCTGTGATGCAGGGTGTGAGCAGCAGGCAGGGCTCTGTGATGCAGGCTCGGGTGCAGTAGACAGGGCTCTGTGATGCAGGGTGGGAGCAGGAGGCAGGGCTCTGTGATGCAGGGTGGGTGCAGCAGACAGGGCTCTGTGATGCAGACTGTGAGCAGCAGACAGGGCTCTGTGATGCAGGGTGGGTGCAGCAGGCAGGGCTCTGTGATGCAGGGTGGGAGCAGGAGGCAGGGCTCTGTGATGCAGGGTGGGTGCAGCAGGCAGGGCTCTGTGATGCAGGGTGGGAGCAGGAGGCAGGGCTCTGTGATGCAGGGTGGGTGCAGCAGACAGGGTTCTGTGATGCAGGGTGTGAGCAGCAGACAGGGTTCTGTGATGCAGGGTGTGAGCAGCAGACAGGGTTCTGTGATGCAGGGTGGGTGCAGCAGGCAGGGCTCTGTGATGCAGGGTGGGTGCAGCAGGCAGGGCTCTGTGATGCAGGGTGGGAGCAGGAGGCAGAGCTGCAGTGCTGCCCTGCAGAGCCAGCGGGCTCAGCAGCAGCGATGGATTCTGCAGGGCCTTCCGTCACCAAACACGGGCGTGCTGAGTGTGATGTCTCTGAGGTTGCACGGAAGCAAATCCGTGTCTCCTGTGATAACAGCAACCACGAGACCATCCTTTCTCCTGGTTTTTATCTGCTGGGTGTGCAGATCTCGCTGCAGGGACCAAGTGCTCTGAAAGCTTTGCAAGAGTGTAGCTGGCAGGGAAATAGAGATACCAACGCTGCAAAACGTATCAGAGATAAGTGGAAGAAAGCATATCACTTACACAACACTGCTGCAACCATTAGACTATACTGTTTCAAAAATATATTATTCTTTAGTTTGTGTCTATTTATAGTTTTAGCTGCAGAATATGTAAATTCTTAACTTTTATTTTCAAAGATCCATATTCTCCAGTTCTAGTAAATGTCTTTGAAATATTTCCCTTAAATGAAAACTTGCATATAAATATTCAATGAGTTCTGCTGACCAGAATAGATACGCTCATTTATCCTTCAGGCAGACATTTCGGAGAGTCAGGAACAGTTATGCTTACATGGGGTTTGGTGCAGGAAGTTACCTTTTAGTGTCAAGCTTTTCTGTTGCCATGAGCTCAGTATCCACTCCACACATGTGATCTTGATGCAAAGTCTCTTCTGTGAATCCTCCTATATACACTTCATTCTTTTTTCATTCTGTTCACTATGCTGAAGAGATCATACCAGGGGGATTGGACTAGATAATCTTTAGAGATCCTTTCCAACCCAAACTAGCTAGCTGTAAATCTACCATTTTCATCTTCCAACTTCAGATGATTTGTTGCATGCTAATTAAATCTGAGGATTTTGATCATCAGCAGTAGCCAGCAGGTCAGGAATGGATAGGAATTCAGTGGTACCTGTTTCAGAATGTTTATTCATTTTTGAGCTTGACTTTAGCTGATCACTTCACTTTGAAAGGAGCTCTGAAAATAAATGCAATTAATAAACACCAGTATTAAGCTCCATACTTGTTTTTATGAAAGCCATTGTTTTAAATCAGAATTTCAATGCTCAGACATGCTGCAAAGTAGGATCATTGTAAATTTTAACCCAGCATTCATTTATTGCAGGGTATAACCATAAAATTTCCAGAGGTTATTAGATGTTTTTACTTGTAGTTTCTTTATTCTTGATTTAAAAGCTGTTAGTGAGAAGGCTTGATGACGTCAAGCTTTTGTTGTTTTATATTTTTACAGTGAGGAAAGCTGGTCAGGACTCTGAGCCTTCACACTCTAATAATATGCATAATATTATGTGCAGCTTTTTAATAATACAGCAAAAGGATATGCAAATATACCAATTTCATTTACAGAATTGAAACCTGCTTCAACAATTCTTGTGAGATAAGAGATAAACTATATATACTCATTTGCATCAAAAGCCTATTGACAGCCAGCTTTTAAGAATAATTCTGGTGCTTTCTTTGTCCTAAAGTACAAGCTGGAGTTTCTATTTTCTCATAGAAACAGGATATTCAAGTGAAAATGGGCTGTTATATATTGGATACTTCCTATAGGCAGCCTGCACTGGTGTCTAGCTAGACATCTATCATGCATCTTCTTCAAGAGCCTAGAGAAATATTTTCCTTACTAGCCATTATCCCTGTAGTCCTTCTCCTACGTCTATCAGCCAGTTTGGAAGTAGCAGTCAATGTTATATAGTGGAGATTACAACCTGTATATTTAAAATAAGCAATTCAACCGAGTTTTCTTCGTGACGTTGATCCTAAGTAAAAACTGAAGTGCAATTTGTACTGAGGTGAGCTGCCCCAATCTAGTGAGATGCTACTTCAAAAATCCTTGATTACTGCAAGATGATCCTCTCAAAAGTACATACTTATAAAGCAGAGATGGTATGTAAATTTTAAGAAACTGCAACAAGGATATCTGGCACAAAATGGCCTGTAAACAACTCTCTGATATTCAAGTTAAATGGCCTCTACTGTTAGCATTCAAAAGGCTTTTAGCAGTAAAAAGAACAGGGTATTAAGCTTTTTCTGAGTAACTTGAGGCTGTTCAGGGACACAAGGTGTATTTTTGTTGTAAGAAAGTGTTTCAGCCTAACTTTGCTGGTCTAGAGATAACCAGAAAATGCATAGGACACTTTTAGCTAATTTCCTTGAATTGATCTGGTTATTCTCCAGAATACGTGTACCACCATTCTCATTAAGAGATGTCAGCTTTGCAAACTGGTGTAAGAGTTCAGGGTAGTTTGGGGATGTAAGCACAGCAGAAATTCAGAGGGCCCAGCTGCCATTCCTGTGGTGGGGACTGTGAGTCCCGGGTCTGCACTGGGACGAAAATCAAAGGACAGGCAGTGCTTGCTTCTCTTGTCTGATACAGCCAAGGTGCAGGTGCTCTCTCAGATGGGCAAATCTCTCTAGGCTATAAGAAGGCTTGATTTAGTCTTGCAGAGCATTCTTTATTAACTCCGATCTGTTATTTTTGAAAGCAAAAATATTTCTAATGTTAAAAATCTGCTAGAAACTGCCTGAACATATCGAGGACTAGCAGAGTCCAGGCCAACTATCATTAATTTCTTTGGATGTCATAATGGTACAATTTGCTTAGGTAGCAAGTCACAGAATTCCTAATGTCATTGGTATTTATCATCCGAACCACACAGCTGGGCTTTCACTGTATGATACAAATGGCTCTGGCCCTGCTCTTCGTCTGGGGAAGGATCCTGAAAGTGATGTTTGCTAGATATTTCCCTGTAAATGTAAGAGAAAGAGGGGGGCAAAAAACCAGTAGATTGCAATGCCTTTGTAGGTACTGTCATTTTCATTGTGCAAAAAATCAGTGACTGATTTAAGGGAAGCCATGAAGTTTAGCAGATTCTGCCTAGGTTTATTGCTGAAGCTGCATAAAATATTTAAGAGTACTGTAAGAGGCCTAGAGTAAAGTACCTCTAATGCAGCTGTTCAAATCTCAGTTTATGAAGAATTAACATTGGCAAAACTGTCAAAAGAGGGGGCGTGATTAATAGAGATAGAAACATAAGATTTTTTTCTTGACCTAGTTCTGACTGAAACCTTTAATTCCCATCCCATTAAAGATAAACACTAGAACAACAAGAGCATAGAGAACAGTGAGTTATCTGGACTTGATCCTGTAGTTAGTGTAACAAGAGGAAGATGTTCAAATTAGTGCCTCAGCTTTCTGTATTCAGCCTGAGACAAAAATGAGCATATAAGACAGTCTTTCCTGAAGATCCTGACTGGCTGAGAGTCACAGTGAATTATCTGGTGAACTGGCTTCTTTTCTCATAGCAAGAATCCTGAATTTGAAGCCTTTAAAACTCTGAATAATGAGAGAACCCTGACACATGTTGTGTAACAGTTAAAATTACTATTCTTTTGTGTGCCATCATTACAAGCTACCACTTCCTTAGAAAAATACAGAGGGAGCATTGGTCTTGACAGTGCCTAAGTGTCTTAGAGCAACCTTAACACAAATGCCAATGGATCAAGTTGGCCCTGAACTGAAGAAATTGAAACATGTGTTGACCACAATGTCAGCAAAATACCATGAGTGGGCTGCTGGGAAAAAATACTTTCTTAAACTCATTCAAAGAAATTATCCAGAGCTTATGTCATTGCCTGTTTTTAATACTTAATATCTGTTCCAGGGTTATCTAATGCTAAATGTTGGATTATCACATTGATATTTCATCCTGCACAAAGCAGGAATCATTCCCAGACTCCATTAAACAATAAAGCTTCTGGGAAAACTCCATGGTGGATCAAAACGTGAGTTTTCACTCTTCTACCTCCCCACATTGGCAGTAATCCTTCAACTGATTTCATAGAGGGATAGTTTCAAGTAAATATATTCTCTCTATATAAACATCTTATTATATGCACAATTTAAATGAATATTCCCTGCAGGTCTTACTTAAGAATTGAAAATGCACGAATTTGGGCTATATTTAAGTAATAATGACGGATGGAAAGGCTGTTTCTTTTCAGCTAAATGTGCCAATACTTAGCTTATCTGGTAATTAACTGCTGGGAAAGGCCTCCCTGTCAGTCATTGCTGCTTAAATAAGTATTAGATAGGGGGGAGGGGAGGAAGGCTTGTCATTAATCACCAGGAAATTTCAGACAGCTGCTGTTTTGCTGTAATAGAACATGCAAGTATTAAGAAAAATCACCAACAGTTACCTTTCAAGGTATTATAATTATACGTGGGCCTGCAAGTTGTCTTAGATATGGCTCATTTATATAAAGCATTTAGACATCAGCCCAGTATCTGGTAAAAAAATAGGACTATAAAAAAATCTTAATTTTCAGTACACTCTGTTGCACTTGATTGCTTTCAGTGTGCTTTCAAATGAAAAAACAACAGCATTTGCTAGGGACAGCCATGCATCAACTTTCAGAGACTGGAAAGAGCTAAAGTCATCAGCCTCAGGTGCAGGCAATAAAGAGCCTGTTCTGAGTAAGGATGATCACTTGGTATTTCTGTGTGGTCTTGTGCTTCATTACAATATATAAGAAGTATAATAAATAAGAAATGTACTAGTAATTACAAATAATTAAAAATAAATATACATTTCATATTTTTATAAGTATATCTTTCTTAAATATAAAGCAAAATTAAATCTATATAGATGAATGTCACTTCTATAAATATGTCAAAATAAAACAAATAAATTTAACCTACCCCATAAACAAAGCATGGTGAAATATCTTATATTTCCACATAGTCAAAGAAAGCTCAATTCATAACTGTCTGGTGGTACTTTAGCTCCGACTTGCTCAGAAACAGTTGCATGGAATCACTCTCGTGTGTACAACCCATGCTCTCCTCCTGGGCTGTGAAGCTGAACCTCAGCTTTCTCCAGCCCTGAGCTGCTCTGTGGAGATGCTTCTGAGAGCACTGCGCCAAGACTCACATGTTGTCCTGTCCCTGAACTCTTTTGGTCCTACTGTGAAACCAATATTAGTCACTGGCAACTGATCCCAAGTGATGCATCCCTAACTACTCTTCTACACTCAGTCAAGTGTCCCTTCACCTGAGATTGAAAGGGAGGTTGGCTCCATCTGTTGCTCTGTGTGCCTGTGCCTGTCTCAGGAAGGGGTGACACTGACCCCCATCTTTCCACAAGGCAGCACGTACAGGAGGTGTCTGCTCTGCCACCGGGATTTTGGGATCTGCCTGGCACATATTAGAGACTTACATGCAGGTTTAAATACTTCACATGAGGAACACAAAGGCTTTTTTCCATCTTAGCAAAAGGGTGGTTCGTGTCCTTTCCCCTTTATAGCAGAAATATTCAGTACAAAGAACCTTCACAGCAATACATTCCAGGATGAACAGTGAGCAAGTATACTTTCCCATGGGTGTTATAAATATTACCAGCTTTAAATGCTGGTACCCATATGGACTGAAATCCTAACCTCATCTAAATGGGTGGGAGCTTTGCCAGTCACTACACTGTAATCAAAATTTCACACACTGTATCTTAAAATGTAAAATACCACCATATGTGATGCATGCAAACCCCCACCTATTTGCTCTACCTTTGGCAGGTATTCTAAATAAAAAAGTAAAGATCATTTCTACACTACTTACTTTTCTGAAATTTCAGTGGAGTTATATGTATTGATGGCACTCAGATGAGAGTAGCTGCTTCTAGATGTACTGCCAAGTACAGCTCGTTTGAATCCCAGCATTTCAGGACAAGAGTTCTAATAAGGCTTATCAGAAACTGTAACAGCATAGCAGGCTGCGCTGGGGCAAGTAACAACTAATGAAGCCACAGGATTGATATTTTAGCCCAGACACAAAGCACAGTTGATAATTTGATACAGACACATTCCCCTCTCCAGCGGAGTTGATGAGCTTGCCTATTTTGCAGCATTTGTACACAGCACATCACAGAGCTCCCTCCTGAGCAGATCAGCCCAGGTGTGTGCACACTGGAACAGCCACAGCCAGGTTGTGCCTGCCTGGAAGGAACGCCCTAGCACAGAAACAGAAATAGGAGAACACTTCATGGAAAGCCCATGTCACATAAAGGAGAAGATGGGATCAGAGACTCAGAACTTTGTTTTCCAACACTAAAGTGTAATTTAGGCTTAACAGGAAAGGAGAAAATGGGACATTTTCATTGAGATATTTCATATATTACTTAGTATTTCATGTGATTTTTTAAAATAACTTTAGACATTTTCAGATTTATGCATATTAAAATATATAATGCTTCACCCTAGTTTTAGGCTCTGTGGGTGCAAGTGCAGAGCTACGCCGGGCACTGCCAGCAGCTCCAGAGGGGATTTGCTTCCCTGGTAGTGCTGCTGCCTCTGCTCCAGCTGCTCTATTACCTCTCTTACCTCTGCTTCTGCACCTGGTAGCCCCAACATGAAGGTGCTGCTTTCTCTGGGAGTTCAAAAAGGAGTCAGTCAGAGAGGCACCATCAGCCCAGCTCTGCCCCGCTGTGCAGCACCTGGAACAGCTCAAGGCTGGGTGTATATATTTGGGCTGTTGTTATTTCTGAAGCAGCTTCAAATTGCCTGCGAATGTCACAAAAAAACAAATGAAAGACAAATGAACTCAATTAAAGATAAAGGGGGAAGGAGGAGCTGGATTTTCAAAACTGCTTATATGATTTAGAGCCATAACTCCTGTCATAACTCCCAATTCACTGAAAATTTACTGTCTAAATCTTTCAAGCTCTTTTGAAACCACCACCCAATAATTTTTCCCTGGGCAGATATCACTAGCTATTGCTTTTCCCCAGTGAGATAACTGTATCATAAATAACAGTCAGCAAAATAACTCCATAATACACAGTTTTTATACACTTTTAATACACTTTCACAAGGGTAAAATACTGTCTGTATAAAAAGTTAAAATGGTTTAGTTCTGCCATGGATTAATACATATTTAAACCGTAAAATATTGATTCCTTGCCAAATCTCATCTGGGGTAGTGCTTTCCAAGTCTGTCTTCCATTTCACTTTGGTTTAAAGGATCAAAGAAGTTCCACTGCCCAATAAGCCAATCTTAGATTAAAAATGAAATGTATCTAAAGCCTAAAAAAAATGTGTTATGTTAGAGGTGTTATATGTAAAAGCTATAAAAATGCATTCACTTCGCTGAAATGAAACCCAAGCCCCACCTTTGTGGCCTACAAAGTTAATTCTTCAGTGCACATGAACAAGAGGCTTCTTTAGTTCATGCTGAAAATTTGGAGGTCCTTAAGTTACCAGTAGAAGCAAGAAAGTTGATATCCCCTCAGTAACAACTACATTCTGTGATCTGCCAATGGGCCAGTAATCCACCTAAGATGTCCTGTTTTACATTGCTATTATAAGCATTTTAAAATCAAAATTTGATGTGGTACTAAGTTAAATGCCTTGAAGAATTCTGTACACTACATCAAGAGAGCTGCCATTGTCAACCAGGCACACACTTCTGCCAAAATAACAAGATATGCCTTCTAGGAATGCTGACTGGCATTCCTTACGTTTTTAGGTTCAGGTGCTTTGCTGACATAGCACCTGAATGAACTGTTTATTATTTCAGTCAGTAGTATCAGACTAACCTATATGTTATTCTCTACATCATCTTTCTCATATACTGAGATCGTGTTGGCAATCACCAGCTGTTTGATAAAATCTCAGATTGTCAAAGTGTATTAATATTAATATTTTTGGTTTTGAGAGACCTCAGTCAATTTTAAGACTCCTGGTCTGAAGCTATCTGAAGGTTTGAATATTTAAAAGATGTTTTGCAACATTTTCATTTATTTCATTTAATACACTTTCCTGAATACTTCTGCCTTTCATGCATATTTTGTGAGATGTCGCTGTCTTACTCAATACTAGAGGATGTATTTTGAGTCCCTCCTTAGGAAATCCTGTAATCCTGTACATTGTTTGCCTTTCTCACTGGGATAAATTAATTTCAGTGAAATGGAAGCATAAATATGACAAGCATTTGATCAAGACTTCATTGCATTTCCAGAACAAATAGTACCCAGTTAGAAGAGTTAGAAAAGGACATGGTTTATCCATGAGCTGTCTCCAGATTATAGATGAATATTCACAGGGCTTTAATCTGATATCAAACACAGTAGTGAGGCACTGGCACAGGCTGCCCAAAGAAGCTGTGGATGCCCCACTCATGGAAGGGCTCAAGGCCAGACTGGATGGGGCTTGGAGCAGCTTGGTCTAGTGGAAGTGTCCCTGCCATGGAGTCACTGTAATTAGACCATCTGTAAGATCCCTTCCAACATAAACCATTCTCTGATTCCATTAACCTTTGCCACAGCTGGGTTATATTATCCATTTTAGTATCTGATCTTCCTTATATCTAAATATATTTTAACAAGGCCAAGTTTTAATTTGTACCAACAACAAAGACCTCACCAGCTCTCTGGTCTTATCTGCTCTGCAGGAAAAATAATATATGAGTGTACGTAGATATATATATATGTACAACAAAAACCAAAGCAACAAAGGAGAGAGGGAGACAGATGCATAAGCCAAAGCAAATTGTGGAATTCTGGGGATGATCAGAAATTTTAGAAAGAGAAATGAATCAAAATTTAATCTCGCATTGGGACATATTTGCAGAATAGTCCAATACCTCTGACCATAAGGCAATGCTGGTGTTTTGAGGATGTAAGAATGTTCTCATGTTCCCAGAGTGGATGCAGATTTCTCATGTGTCCTCCTTATTGCTCCTTAGCCTTAGCACAAGGCTACGGGAGAAAGCAGCAGGATCAGAAATAAGAATATTCCAGTCTGAATGTAACAGTTGCCAAATGATATGGTAAGATTTACATGTGTACAATGGCAAACCGAATAGGTTCATTCAGTCATGAGAAAAGAATATTAGAAAGGTTGATATATTGTTGTTATTACAAAATACAGAGTGAAAATACATATGAATACAATTTTTCCCATTTCATTATAGTTTACAATATGCACACTCAATACTAGCCATTAGCTCTGTAAACTATGACATAATGACTTCCTACCTAATCCTAAACAGTGCCATTATAAGCAATTTTAGCATATTTTATTGGATCACTGAATATTTTATTCTCTGAAAGACTGTAAGAGAATGAAGTGCTTTATGCAAAATACCACATAGGGCCATGTGCAGCCTGGAGTGCTAATCCACCACCAGTGAGACTCCCTGGCTTTAATCAACACCCTGAATTCAGAAGCCAAGTGCTTGTGTGCAGGTGGCTCGCTCACACACAGTACTCAAGAACGTCCTGCTGGTAACACTGGCAGACCTGCTGTCAAAGTTCGTGGTCTCCAGGAACCTCCAGACAGAGGTTCTTCTGCAGCTGAGTGTTTTTCAAGCAGATTAACTTGGTAGCTCCTGCTGAGTAAACTGCTACTTGCTGGCAAGTATTTCCATGTCTGGTACCTCCCTCATAGGAAGGAAGAAGGCAAGTGCTAAAGAGAGCTGAAGTCTTCTCCATTTGAAGACTCAAGATGCAGGGAGTTTCATCTTCCTAGGTGTGAATCCTGTGTAGCAAGGAGAAGGAAGGTGAGGGTATTAATGGCAGCCTGAGGAGCTGTAGTGGGAGTGTGTTCCTCTGAGACACCTGCAGGGCTTCTCTGAGCACAGGATCTTGTGCTGTGGGAAACCTGGAGGTTCTGCACTTTGCTGGCTCTTCTCTACTCCTTGTCACAGCCTTGGAGTGGAAAGTGGCTGGGACAAGACTGCTGTGTGAGCCTGTGAAGCTGTAAGCAGACATGTCAGCTGATGTGTTGCCAGGTATTATAAATCACAGGCTTGATTGTGGCAACCCATCTACAGTGATTTTCAGGCTTTTTTTAATATTTAGATCCTAAACACTTTCCAGAGGAAAGGTAAGGTAAAGTTAAGGCTTGTGAGCTTTTCTCCCTTAATTACTTTTCTTGGATCCCTTATAGACCATGACCCTCGGGGGCTCACAGACCACAGGCTGAAAACTGCTGCTGTAAACACAATAATCAAGCAGTGGCACTAATATTATTTATAGGTTGTCGTTCATTTCATGTTTGTTTTGAGTGTCTGGACTGCAAGCTTTTCAGGTCAGGAACTGCCATTTTCCATCTAGAGTGCTCAACACAGCAAGAACTTGATTTCAGGTGACAATACTGGAACCCAACAATGAATAACAATAATGAATGAACACAATGATTGTCCCCTAGTGTCAGGAAGGATTCCTTCATGGAAACCAGCAAGCCAGGGACCTGATTACTGTGAGGCAGAGGAGATGAAAGAAGTTTTACTTCCCACTCCTGAATCTATGATTTACTTATTTTTGCAACTATTTTATTGATTTTGGGTGTAATGGGTATTTCTTCTGATAGCTACTGCACTTGCAAAAACATGCAGTTAGAGTGTGTAAAATGTTGTAACATGCTTGCTCCCTTACAAGTGGCTGTCCAGACACCGACACAAATATTGTACCCATGCTGTTCATTCCAGAAAACTGACATTTCTAAAGATGAGGCCAAATGTGTTTACAGCTATATTTCTGAGTTTATTCAAGCTGAAAGGTACTTCTCATCTTTTGAAATGTCAGACTGCTGCTCCAAGAAAAATGAGTACAAGAGATAGGGCCACTGTTGCACAGCTCCATTTTTAAATGAGCAATATCTGATTGAAGATCCCAGGATTCATACAGTTCAGTGTTTTGATGTGATATATTGCCTGTACTGGCAAAATCTAGTTGAGTGCACTGATTATTTGCTTCCACTGAGTGCCCACAGCAATCCCCAAATTCTAGTATCCTTTACTACCCTTATATCTGTTTAAACATCTGTGATATCACCTGGGGGGCTGTACTTTCTAAATGAGAGATTTAATAAGCTGCAGGGCACAGGTTCACTAAAGAGCTGCTCTGCAGATAGGTAAGGAGAGGCATAAGGGGAGGACAATATTGTGAAAAGTCTCACTGTGAATCTGCAGTGAGCAGGTTCCCTGTGTGCTACAGGAGCAGATGGGGAATGGCAGGACTGGGAATGTCAGAAAAATCATGAACTATGTCTCCTGGTTCAATTCCCACTACCTATACCTCTCCTAAGACTTCTCTCGACCTCCTCTCTACTTTAGAGCCCCCTACTAAAATCAATGTGCAATACCAGCCCTCATACCATACTGTTCCTGTACCTTCCATATGTATGCTGGCTGGAGATATTTTTGTGTAAAGCATCTCTTAAGGATATGGAATGTGCAATTTTCTTTTTATCATAGATGAACTCAATAGTTAATTTTGAGTATTTACCTCAAAATTGCTTGGATATGAAGACTGTAGCACACCAGGAAATCAAAGAGGAGAGCAGAACATTAAAAATGGTTAATAAATCATTTGACTGTTACAAAACCCTATTTTTGTTCCTCTGGTAGTATTGGAATTGTGTTAAGAGCTTGCTGCAAGATAGTAATGTGTATTTGCAGTTGCTGTTGAAACCTCAATTAAACCCCTGTGCCAAATTACCCACTCTAGCAGTGGAACCACTTTGACCCAGCTCTCTGCTAGAGGAAGATGACTTGTTTAGTTTAATATTGTTCACTACAAAATTAAAGGTTAGATTATCTGTAGTAGCTGCAAGGTTTAAGTGTGGCAAAAGCACACACGAGTGAAGGATCAGGTTGGCCAGCTTCCACTAAAGAAGTAAAAGATGAAGCAGCTTGGAAAATTTGCCTGGAATTTGTTGATGTTTATCTTTTAGGATTTCCTTTCCCACAGTGAAGGTGTCTGTTGTTGATGCTTATTACAAACCTCTGTGTTTGACACAAGCTGGTTTATTTTCACTGCCTTTTCATACAATTTCATCACAGTCTCTCTCCTTTTTTTCCCACATGACACTTTTATATGAGAACAAATATTGACAGATATTTTCTGCTTGTACAGAGAACAGAGGTATAATAATAATTAAATGGCTTTTTAAGTAAAACTAGTACTGTTACTACAGAGAACACAAGGGTACACATGGAATTAGTCCTAAAGGATCGATTCTGTGGGGAATTTTATCAGATAAATTTGTATAAACTGTATGTAAATAATATCTGGCTTTAATAACAGTCTCTAAATAGCACTTAGAGAAAAAATTATAAGATCAGTCCAAATCAAGGAGAGTAAGATGCATAAGAAATCCCTGGTCATTTCCAGTAGACATGGGAGCTATCAAACAACTTGCTATCACTCTTCTGTCGTGGTACATCTCAATGAAGACTGAATTTTTCCAGCATCTTCTACATATCTGCCTTCAGATATCTTCCTTCTGGAGACACCCATGAAACATGCTGGAAAGTTCAGCTGTGTATAACATGGTGCTTTAAAGGGATGCTAGAGAAAGCAAAGCCGTTGTTCCCTTCTCCACTTTGACTTTGGAAAGCCATACAAAGAGGGGGGCTGAAATCTGTTACAAAGGCAGAAGGTGCTGCCTCTTAGTCCAATAATTTTCTGTCCAAAGCAGCCAACAATATTCTCTTTAAGGAACAACTTAAATGACAGTGTAGTGCTCAGTACTTCTGAAAAGGCTCCAGAATCTGGTATGTGACCTACCACAAACCCAGGCAGGAAAGTTCAAGCCTTCCAGCCTCCTTCCAGGTAACACACCCAGGTGTTTAACTGGCTCAGATGATGCTTATTAATGGGTACTTGTGGTCTCATGTTGAGACAGTTGTTAACAATTGCAAAATATAAAAAATTGATTTTAATTAAGGACAGCATAGAAAGAAGGGGATTAAAGTGCAGAGCTGTCAGTGCGGTATCAATGTCTAGTAAGATTTTTCTAGTGCATTTTTTGTTAATAGAAACTGTAATAGTTTCATGTAAGTTGGAATAAATTTCCTAAATGCAATAAGTCTGATATGAGATAGGACTTGGACAAACTCTCCCCTACACATAACCTCTCAGAGGAACTCAGTGTCACACATTTATGAAGCTGTGTGTGGTAGACTAAATCTGTATTTTCTGCTGTAGCAAACATTTACACCTAATGATGACAAGTGTATCCTCTTTATGCCATGAACAATTGATTTTGAAGCAAAGATAAGAGAATTATATATTATGTATTTCATCTGTAAAATTAATTAACTCCTTTGATTTAGCTGAGAAAGGTGATGTTTTCTGAAGTTCAGCTTTACTGAAAATTGACCTTTCCATCTACAAACACACCATTTAATTTACAACAGAAACAAAACCTTCAGAATTGTATTTACTCGGTAACTTTAATAAAGGTCAACCCTTTTCAGAAACAATTGTAAATGTGGCATTTAGCCTTCATATTTTGGAAAGTGTTACTTGAATCTTCACGTCCAAATAGAACATTGCCTTTGAATTAAAAACAGCTAAATAAATAAGAACAAAGGAATTTTACAAAATTGTGTAGATCTCAGGTGTTGTCATTAGCCTCTAGCCTTTTGTCCTGGTTTGAAGGACAGGTGTCTGCCAACAAAGGCAGGAACCTCCCTTGGGATGGAAAATGTGATCCCCTTCCCTCCAGACTATCATAGCTTCCCCCCAACCTTGGCCACTTCTTTTGTCTCTTCTAAGTACCATCGTTATCATCTCTTAGGCAATTAATGGGACAAAATTCCCTGAGAGAAAGAAAAATAACAGGAAAAATCCTAACCTCCAACACCTCTATACTTCTACAGGACTATTTTCTTGAGACTTCTGTGACTAAAATCAACTAATGTTCAATACCTACAGCACACATACTAAGAATGAATATAATATGGTTTAAAAGGTTCACCAAGTTCAGGAGGAAATAGAACAGGCTTTTTCTTTGACCTTTAAGAAGGAGACTTGAAAATTCATTGGAGAAAAGCCTATTCATCTAAGATATAGAGGCCCCAGCAAAGCATTTCAGTGTATGGTTGACCTCAAGTGTGAGTAGCCCCACTGCAGTCAATGGGTGCGTCCTGTGCTTGAAGGCAGCACTAGTTATTTATTATGTGTATTGTAGCTGAGCCCTGGGGTGTCAAGCTGGAGCACAGCCCTGCTGTGTAATGAACTAAAAGAAACCAAACAAGCAACAACAAACATCAAAAAAAAAAAAAAAGCCAAACAAACAAAACCCATAACACACACACACACACAAAACCTTACCAAGAAGAAACACCAACCAACCAAAAAATCCCCCCAAAACCCCAATGCAATAGATTATGCTAAAAAGCTGAAATTTTCAGAGTGGGTTCATTTTGCATTAAGAAAAATGAAATCAAAGAATGTCTAAAATCAAAGAATTGAATTGCCTGGTGTCCGGGTATGGAAAGTGACATCTGGGTATGGAAAGTGATATCCAGGTATGGAAAATACCATCCAGGCAGAATTTCCTTGCTCTTTCTGTCTCTCATCCTTAACTGTATACCTGGAAGGACCAGATGTTTTAATCTGACAATTCTAAAGTACAAACTATAACAAATGGAGGCCATTTGCATGAGAACACCTTGGAATTTGCACAATCTAAAGAGGAAATAGCCAAATGAGCAGGAATTGAAATCTGGGGGTTTTTCCCTCCAGGTTTCTCTCTGAAAGAGCATTCTTTCTTAAGGCTAGACCCATGTAGAAAGTTTTCTGCCACCTCACATGATACTCTAATAGGAAAAAGGTTTGGAAGTCTCAGACTTTCTGAAGAAAACCCCATCTCCTACAAGGAATTTGTGATGTGTTTCACTGTGTGGCTCCCATAAGCAGCTGCAGAACCCTTCCAACAGCTTCAGTGAAGAAAGGATTTACATAAATCCAATAAAAAAGCTTACATTTGTCACCATATGATAACATTTCAAACTAGTATGTGGAAAATGCAGCCTAATAGAATTAAGCAGAGAATTGGATGGCTCAGGACATTTCAGTCAGATTAATACTAATCTTACAATGATTTATAGTGTGAGGAAACTTTCTCTACAAAATAAACATACTGGAGTCAGTTCAAAAATGTCATAACTGTTGACTTCAATGCTATAACACCTGGAATGTATTAAAATTGTCTTCACAAGAGCCCTCTTATACAGTTTTTAACCACCATTAGTCCCATTGCCTTTAAAAGCCTAAAATAGTTCTGAATGAATCCAAAATTACTGTTTCTTTGATCTTCTTCAGAATTGAATGCTAGTCCTGTGTTTTGTGGACTGAGCGCTGTGGGTTAAAATTTAAGTTTGAGAGCTGCTGAAGCAAGAAATTGTTTTGCAGTGGCAGCATAAAAAATATCTAAAACAAACTCAGTGTACAACATGCAACAGGGCTAAACCAGAAATACCTTTCTAGATGCAGAAACTGCTCTGGACTGTTGAAGTTCCTTGTGAGTTCAGTAATAGATAAATTCAAAAAGCTGCTTGCCTGTAAAATGTTTTACCAAAGGTGAATCAGCTTCCAGCATTATTCATTCAAGACAATCATCAAAGTCTTCTACCTTGACATCAGCACCTGACCTAAACCTCTGTATCCCTGAATCTCTTGAAACATCTCCATTCAGAGCCAGTTTAAGCCCTGCAAGTCCAATGCATTACCTTGTGTAAGTGACACTGAGATAACTCTTCACCCCACAACACTGAGCAATCCTGAGGAATGAAACACGTGAGCAAAAAGGAACCCACTTCAAAGAACTCGGCAAATAAAGCAGCTAAAATTAACATAAGTAAAAATTATGTCCAGATATAACAAAATGAAACACATCTAGACTGGCTTCAGAAGAATTTCTAGCAGCTTTTCACAGGAAGAGCAATTGCATTTTGTTACAAGCATAAGCACCTTCACCAAGCTGCCTGGCAGCTGCTCGGATCTTGGAGGCACACTCTCAGTGTAGGTGGACAATCCAGAGCGATGACAGATGAAAAAAACAACTCCTGTTTCCTGGTGCATGATGCTTTATCCCACAGAAAGAGGAAGGGATGCACGTTCATCATTCCCTTTGCTTCTGGAGAGTAAAAGCAGCTTGTTGGTGTTCTTGCAGCAAAATGATGGTTCAATGCTTTCTGCATTTTGAATTTTATATTCTTATTTAAGGTTACATTCCTGAAATTCAGTTGGTCTCGAAAATATTTGTAAGCCTTCACCAGCTGCAGAAGAGTCTCACCAGATTATTATTTGTTGTGTTAGATCTGGTAAGACCTCCAGGATGAAGGAGAAATAAGGTCCTGTTTTGTTGGCTCCTTGAAAACTTAGAGCTACTTAAGTGTGTGGACAAGATAAACTTAAAGAAAATAAAGACACACAAAATGAAGAATGCCAGTGCAAAACCAGACAGGTTATAAGTCTTGTTTTGTTTAGCTTTGGGCTGGGGAAAAGAGGCAGGCTATGAAAAAGAATATCATAGAACCCTTAAGGTTGGAAAAGACCTCCAAGGCCATTGAGTCCAACCTTTGAAAGCACCATGTCCAAGTAAGTATTAAACAACCACTGAATAACCAAAGGTCCTTTATTTCAGCTGCTCTATACCTGCTTTATTTAGCTGAATTTTCCAGACAACTCTTTCTCACAGATCTTGACAAAAGCTACATACATAGAAAGAATATTTGTTGCACCTTATCCCATCCTAAGTCTGTATAGTTGCTCACAGGTGATTTAGGTGTCTTGATTTGAACTGAAATTTTGCAAATATTTCTATAATAATTCCAGTTTTACTGTCTCAGTACTACTAAAAATTGTCATCACTTCAGCTATAAAAGGTGTCTGATTCTATATGAATTAACAGCAACAATAATGAAAAGGACTAGTTGGAAGTACTTGACATGTTTCTTTACTCTAGAGGAGATTAGTAACATTTTGGTTAAATGACCAAAAGAACCTGAATTCTTTGTGAAATAGTCCTGATAATATGGGTTAATGATACAAGTCCTCTTGATCTTTCTCATGCTCACAGTAATGCTTGCTTCACTTTCATAAACTGACTGTATTCGCTCAAATCTTTCAGGGTCCTTTGCAGCGTTGCCACTAAAACTTCAATCTCACTCAACATAGTAATAAATCTCAAAGCTAGCTAGAGAACTCTTTGCAGTGTATTTTAAGTGACACTTCTGTCCTGTCATGTGTCATTTAGACAATAATAGAATGGCAGTAGCTGGCACAAAACTAGAAGGATCAGACTGTATATATTGGATCAGACAATATATACATATATAATATATATACTATAATGCTAGTAATAAGGCAAAACAGTCTGTTCCAGTAAAGTTCTGAAAGTCCTTTAGCATATCCTTTCCCTTTTCCAGAGCAAATTCCCTTCTAGGCTCAAAAGGGGAAACATTGATGTTTGAAAGCCTCATTGCTTTAGAGATGAAATACAGTTTAGTTTAAACATCAGAAGAAAATAAAAAGAAATATGTGCATGTGGAATATGGGTTAATAAAAAATAAATGTTAAGTCAATATATTTGGTTATCTAAAAGAAAGACTAATAAATGCATTGCTACTGTCTTTAAGTCTGAAAACATACTATGTTAACAAATACAGCCTGGTGCAATGTACTATGTTAAGATAACATATTTAGCAATATGCACTGCCTTGAACCAAGTAGTAAAAGCAGTCTGAGAGTGAATACTAAAAAGGTTCTTGTACTAATGAAGAAATCTCCTTAACACAAAATTCCAAGAGACAAATATATGTCAAGCACCAGCTGTTCTGAAATTTTGTGTTTATCTTATAGAGACTGTAGGTACTAAAAATGTGCCCTTCACTCTTTCAGATTGGGCATAAATATTTCAGTAAAGAGCATTTTGAACATACTTATTCTGTATTTTGAAAGAAGAGTACGAAAAATCCTGTATGTGTTTGTGTAAATACACTCAAACACTGCAGCAGTATTTGTTACTTGTAATGGTATTTTTGAATGAGATTGGTCTTTGAAAACTTAGTCATGAGGGACTGCAGCTACTGCACTTGCAAACGTTAACGCTTCTGGCTGCAGTTCCAACGTTCCAGCAGCCTGCCAAAGGGGTGATGGGGATGCATTTGGCACGCTGCACTATCTAGCCCTGTTCACATTCCCTCATATTTTCCTTCTTCCTTCTCTCCCTCCTTGGTTGACACAATTATCCACTAGCCGTTTAGAAACTGAAGAGGAAAAATAACAAGTTTCCATTTATTTCTTAATATTCAGAAGTCCCACTGATCCTTCAGTAGGAAGTTTGTATATGAAAGGATGACAAGGTTGGGCTGTAACCAAAATTCATATTTGAAAAATGGCAAAATATGCTCTAAGCTTTAGAGATGATTAGAATACAGCAACCCTATGTTTCTGTTCGCCTGCTACTGTAATCAGGCAATGAGACAGCATAAAGTTATGCAAAATAGACTAAAACCTATTAAAACCACAGTCTTGCTTAAAAGGTATTTATTTTCACATTCCTTCAAAAGAAATAAGCAATAAAGGTACCATCCAACCTAAGAAAAGCATGCAAAAGGCAACAAAAAACTGAAGCCAGTTGATATCTCAGTGATGCCATATTTTGGTGCTCAAGTATTTTGTATCCCATTTGTGGTTTCTAAGCTGCCTCAAGCTCCTTGTTAACATTTGATTAAGACATCACATAGTGACTTGAAGGTGATATGGCAGCTGCCTCCAGGCAATTTAAACCAAAATAATAGAGGTGTGATTGTGCCCACACACATATGGACTGTATTGACTTAGGCAGAACTGTCCTCCGAGACTGGTGACAGAAAGCCAATGAGTCTGGGGCATCATCTGTGCCCTGAGAAATGCTGCTCTGACTAGAGATTCTGCTGCCTTGTTTGGAGCAGTGTATTAACTCTCGCATAAACTGCCTGCACACATTTCTCTATTTTAAATGCAGTTCATTCTTTCATGGTTTTGTGAGCCTCTGTTTGATGACAAAGTAGCTCTTCGCTTGTCAAAGGCTGAATGCCACTTCTGTACAGTGCTGGAGCTTTTTGTGCCTAGCTATCAGTGCATGCCAGTGTTCAACAGCAAAGTGATGAATTCATAAAATGTACTAGCTGCTTAGCATTAAACATTTTGCACCACTAGGATGTGATAATCATACTGACTTTAGAGAAAATATTTTGGGGTTTGGTATTACCAAAAGTCTTTGTGTCTTGGAGTTGATGCTCTAACATTATAGTAAGAGGAGGCTACTGCAGCATCCCCTCCACACCCCCCACACCCTCCCCCACACACACTAAAGAGTGTCCTTGCTGATGTGCTCAACTTTTGTCTAGAAGGGCTAGAGAAGGATTCCTTTCTCTTTATACAGATGCCAGCAATAGAATAATTTTTCTTTCCCTCAAGACTGTTTCTGGAAAACAAGATATCACAAGCATTTGAGCAAACAAGCACTCTCACTGAAAGTATTCACACAGCTGTTTTCTAAGTGTTTGCAAACCGTTCAGGTACAGATCAGAAACAGTGACGTATGATGGAGGTGACCAGTAACACTTAAGAAACCTAGAGAGCTGATATTCATTCAATATGTAAGGAAGATGAACAGCTCTCTTGCCTTTAATTCTTCTGGAGGGTTTTTCACATGAATATGTATATGCAGGCCTTGTTGTTCTCTTTGTGTATTAAGTTTTGGAAAACTGAAAGAATTTCTTATTAATGCTGAAGCTAGAAGGTGAAAGTACAGCCATTTATATGTGGTTACAAAGTATATATTTTTCTACATGTAGGTATTAACGTGCTTCTATCTCTGAATATAGTAGTAAACAGTTGCTCTTAGCAGTTTCTCACATTTATTTGAGCACCTCATTTAATAGATGGACTCCTGGAGGTAGAGCATTTTATGTCAGAGAAATGAGAAGAGCTGCCCTGAGTATACAGCAGACAAAATTCTCTAATCTAGACCTGCTTACATACAGGCTCCTGCATCTATATTTCACACAAAGTCACCAAGCTTCTAGGAGTTATAGAGCTTCTGCTGCTTTCACTGATTTATATTGTTTTCAGATACCTAAATTAGAAACTTGATTTCAGGAGGTATTATTCACAGTTTAAATACAATGCAAAATGCAGCTATTCAGTGCAGATATTCTGACTGCTTTAAAACTGTGTTCAGGTGTGGAGTCAGTTGCTTAACTGGGGAATCAGACTTTGTTTTTCACCTCTCTATTTCAGTTTCTTTACATCAGTCAGTCACCCCTGATTGTGCATACACAAAACTGCTAAACCTTTTTTTAAAAATGTGTATCATATAATTTAGTGTTTCAGCTTGGCCCATCGAGGTCAATGACAAAGCTTCTATTGACGTCCATGATACAGAATCAGGCCCCAAGGCTCAAAGAATTGGTGCATTGTTAATCTCTTGATGCTAGCAGGCAAAAGGGCTTCTATATGCATATCCCACTGCCAAGCAGTCAGCATTTCTTGCACCCAAAGAATACATACTTCATATCCATATAGGTTTTTAGATGTCTAAATGAAGTACAGCCCCTCTCTAGGCTCCCAGAGTTAATTTCTCTACCTTTGGATTAAAGCATTATTAATGAGCAACCCAAATTTTGCTGAATTAATCAGACCAAACACAAATCTAGCATATTTTTGTACAGAAGAGAGGTAGTCTGTTTGTTCTATTATCTCCTCTGTCATTGATCCTGTACAGTACATTTTACAGGGTAAAGTTTTGAAGTGAGTAACTGCCCTGTTTCCCCATAGTACTTCACACATTTGATCGATTTCTAGTCATTTCACTCAGCCCTGACCTTGCTGTGTTACAGTCATTTCTATAGCTCCAAATCCAGTTAATCTGTGCTCAGTGAATTTACAGCCGAACAACCAAAATATTTAAATATTACCTAACCTTTGCTTCTTCCTAAATTCTTTTTGCGTTCCTAAATTGTTATGGTATGATCTCAGTACTTTTCATGCAAAATCCTTCCTTTGGCAAAAAAATCTACTGAAGATGGAAGTACACTCCCAAAATCTGCAAGGCTACTTAACTTGATCTCCCATTTTTTCAGGAAACAGGCTACTTAGAGAATACCTATTGATGCCTTTGAAACACTGAAAAGCTTTAGGCAATGGGGGTAAAGATTGGCAAGAATATAGACTGTTTTCTAATAATCTGAATCCAAAGATGGGGAACATTATCATGTTTATGTGAAACATCTTTCCTTTTAATGCTGCTCCTAGAATAAAAGAGATGCTTTTGAGATCAAACTACTTTTCATCTCTAAATCAATTTTTGATTTAGTGTACAAATCATAGCATCACAGAATGGTTTGGGCTGCAAGGAACAAGTTCCAACCCACCTGCCATGGGCAGGGATACCTTCCACTAGGCTAGCTTGCACAGGGCCCCATCCAACCTGGCCTTGGACACTTCCAGGGATGGGGCAGCCACAGCTTCTCTGGGCAATCTGTCCCAGGGCCTCACCACCCTCACAAGAAAGAATTTCTTCCTAACATCTAATCTGGATCTGCCCTCTTTCTGTTTAAAGCTATTCCTCCTTACCACAAGCCATTGTAAAAAGTCCCTCTCCAGCTATCTTGTACTCTACCAAGCAGATCTCCAAAGAGGCCAAATCTGCTCTGCTCAAGTCCAGGGGAGTGAGGTTTCTGTGTGCCCTCCTTGCTGCCCTAAGGATCTAGAACTCTACCACTTCATGGTCACTTCATGTCCCTCCACTCAGCTGGTAGAATCATGGGCTCTCCTGAACAGAAGGAAAAGCCATTGAGCTGAAATACACACTAAGCCCTATGTGAGCAGTACTGCCCACAGTGGAAAATGTGTTTCTTGCACATAACCACTTCACAGCACTGCTCACATTTTTAAGAATCAGTTTTGCTGCCTTTTGTGACAAAAATAGGCTTTCATTTCTCTCTTGCTTCTGTTTCAGAATGAGCTGTTTTTCGGAAAGAGCCAACACAGCTTCCACATGCACATCAGATTCTTATAAGCAACTTCAACAGGACTGAAAGTTTCAGAAATTTCAGCGTGATACACTTGATAAACCTCACTGACAGGTTTCAGGCTGCAAGGACGTCACTGGGAGTGCAATTTGAAGGCAGTGGTATCACACAGAAACCATTGAAGGCTTGTTCAGCCTTTAAAGACTGTGCTCAGTTGTGAGATTGGGAAGGGAGAGAATATGACTCGACTCTGTCAGGGCCCCAGACAAGTTGGCAGAACTAAGAGCTAGAAAGTGCATTTTTAATCTTAAAAGGAATATGTTTGGTACAAGTAATCAAGAGATACACAGGATTCCACAATTCCATTTTCACAAAGCTGCTGTGAAATATTTATTTCTGGGTCAGTTGGAAGCACTCAACATTCTGAATCAGAAATATATTTCCTGTTGTGTGGAATGTACACATATATGTACTGCATGGGTTTTTTTACATGTGAGGACCACAGCCTAATCAAAATAAAATTAGAATAGTATTTCCTCCTCCTTGCATTTGACATCTAATGATTTGGAGTCCAGTCTGATGTCAGTGATGGTTTCTAATTCACTGTACGTGGGACCAGAACTTTATGTCAAGATTACAGTTTTATATTTCTAGACTTATCAATCAGATCTAGCCTGATGACCTTGAGACAGTCTGTGAACTTTGAAAAATGCTGTTCCTACTAAGAGCTGCCATTCAGCTTCCTGTTGGCTTGAGTAGTCTGAGTGGTCCTGTATGTTCCAAAACCTCACTAATTCAGCAAAAGTCTTTTGATGAGCACCAACTAAATTGAGAGAGTAGATCTTCCCTGATGAACCAATTTTGGAAATTTTAGTTATGTTTTGTCATCAAAATGAGTGTTGCTGACGGATGTGAGAAGTGCTGTCAGCTGATGTTTGTGGTTTTAGCTTACAGCTACAGTTCTAACAAAATTATTTTCATGTATCTATTTTAGAAGATCATTACCACCTTATTTGAAACATATCATAAACACGGCATATGTGAGTTTAAAGTTATGGGGACCATTGACTATTTGTAAATATGAGAACTACAGGAATAATCTGTTATGAAAAACTGGCATCAGTCTTTCATCCTGAAAATATGCAGAAATTTGTTGACTTTTGGTTCATTATTGTGCAAAGTATGGAAAATGTATTCACTGAGAACAAGTGAAACAGCTGGATTCTGGTCTTGCTTTAAGTACAAATCTCAGCACTTACTAACTTCCCAATGTCACCTCCAATGTGAAATAGCTCTTTTAGCCTGTGCAGCTCATGCTGCAGTCAAGGAGGCTGTGGCCTGAGCTAAAACAGCAGCACATATCCGGAGAACATGATCACACTCACATAGTCCTGTGCCTATGTGGACATGTCCAGCATGGCCTGATGTTTACTTGGATTGACAATAGGTCTTCAGGGATGTTTCTCAGGTTGTTAATTATCAGTAACTGGAGTTTCTTTAAATATTGACTCATGGACTGCTCTAGAACAATTTCTGCCTTTTCTGAGTTTTTTTTCATTCTCTGAATTACAGTGTCATCCCTGAGCCTCTTTTTCCTAGTCAAGCAGGGTCTTCTCCCTGGAAATTGCATATGAACTGCCCTGTTAGAAAAATATCACCTGGCTGGTAATTATTTGTACACAGATGTGTTGTTGACTGCTGGCTGAACGGGAGTTGAGATAACTCTTGGCACTCTAAGCCATATTTTACAGCTACCCATTGTTGTATTTACAACAATGCAGCAGGCTGAGGTGACATCTCTCAGCATTTCTTCTGCAAAGAGGGACAGAGCATGTGGGACAAAGGGTCATCTACTGAGCAGAGGTATATAAACTGGCAGTGGCTTCTAGCAAGAGCCAAGTGGGAGATAAATGATTCAGAAACTACAGGGCCCAGGAGATGCAAATCTTGAAAAACTGTAGCCATTATGGTCCAATCCACAAAGAACTAGAATAATGCCCTATTTCTTCCTCACTTAGAACAGATACTTGTTTTTCATGATCTCAACACGTTAGTAAATCCATAAGAGAGAATACTTATCCTCCAAGTTGAATTCATAATCCAATGAGAGGTACACAGCAAACACATGACTTCATGTGTGCCTTAAAGGCAAACCCCTCACTGAAAACTCGTGGAGTGCTGCTCTACTTAGGAGTTGAACTCAGCTGCAAAAGCAAAGCCAGGTTCAAGGTTCATGTATACTTCGGCATAGGGGATTGTGTGATATTGGTGCAGTGGGATAGACCTAAAGCTATGAATGAACTTGCACTGAAAACATACCCTTTGGTGCTGCTGTCATTGGATTCCACCTTTGACAGCAGAATTTTTCCCTAAAGAATAACAGAAACAAATGCTTTCCAAAAGATTTCCAGCATGTCACTTTTCATATATACTTAATACTTCAAAACCTTATAACAGCACTCCAGAAATTTACAGCAGCAAGGGGACCTATTTAGCAACGCCTTTCCAGTAATCTGCTGAGTTGTTTTTTTTTTTTTCTTCAACTGCATAATTATGTTAAAAATAAGGAAAGCAACCGTGTATTCATGGTGCAATTTAATAGGCCCCAATACTTTGCTAAAGCACTGCAGTGGATCAATTGGAGTTAATTATTATACAAGATTACATTGCAAATAACAACAGTATGTCAAAGTAATGCATAAGGTGTGCTTTGCAACATAAAAGAGAGAAATTTCAAATTTAAGTCTAAAATTATGTCTTTGTGTTTCTTCAACTCACTACATAACACTTAAAGTATTACAGCCGCAAAGAAACCTTGTGTAAGACTGGCCACTTCTTAGCTAACCCTTATGTGACAACTGCCTATGGCTGATTAACAAGAAGTTCTTAAGGACAACCCTGAATTGTCTTTTTTTGGGGAATTTAATTACTTGGTTAATCACTGCGAAAGCAATTGTGGAGGTGGATGCTGCTCCAAGTCAGTGTCATAACTTAGGTGCAGGAGGCAGAGCTACTGTTTCTGAAAAGGAGTGGTTTTTATGTAAACAGGTTTCAAGGTAGAACTACAAGGTGACCTCTCTGCCACTTCCTTCTTCCAAAACAAAAAGAAGAAAAAAATCCATGCTCTTGTTTTTTATACTTTCCAGTGTATAATGAACAATAGTTTATGAATTATTTTAAACATAAAAATTCTAGTCCTTACTTTCCTGCTGTTCCCTAGCCTCCCTTGTATCTCAACACTATGGATATGTAGGAACAAAATGGGCTATTAGCTTTATTCAAAGACCATTCAAGTCAATAGAATGCTGCTTAATGAATGTAATGGGTTTTAGATTAAACTCTAGGTTTCTGCATCACAAGCACCAAGGAAATAGCATCTGACTCATGGAAAGGAAGGACTTGACTTGATTTGCATTCATTGTTTCGTATTTGCTAGAAGACATAAATTATTATCTGAGATTGAGCATCCGTTATGGTTTGATGTTCCAAACAGTCCTCTGTAGCACCAGAGGGACCTCCAGTAGCAAGGGGAGCAATGACATTTGATATTCGTAATATTTAGAATGCAATATAACAGGTAAAAAAATAATTTTAAGCAAGAAAAATTGCAGTGCTTCTATTTTTTAATTTAATTTTTTAGTCTTCAAACAGGGTTCTTCATTCACATATGCAAGTGAGCTAAACAGTAAAAACAAATGTTAAAATAAAGATCTGGGAATCATTTTTAAACGAAAGGAACTAAAGCCTAAACTTAAGTCTCATGGAAGTTAAATCTGATATATAGATCACTCAAGGGTGTGCAGCCTTGATCAAAATCTTTGTGCCATGAAAAATATATTTATTGCATTTACACTGCAGAAAAGTTGAACAGAGACCATTTGCCCTACTCTACAGGAGAATTTATTTCATTGATCTAAGCTGCTTTATACTGGATTAGGATTTGATCCAGTATATTTTGAAAAGCAACAGAAAGAACTGTGGGACTCTGAACACCAAATAGATGGGTGTCCCTTCCTTGACTTTGCCTGAGCCAGTTAAACTCTGAAATCTGCTTTCAAACTTGCTGAAAGTAATGACTGTATAAACAACAGAGCTTCATCATCAAAAGTAGGGTGCTTTAGCAACATCATGGGTTAGACTAAGTTCCTAAAAATAGACATTCAGTGATACCTTCATGTTAGTGTTTGAGTGCTTAGCTGTTATTGAGTTTTTGTGAGGACCCAGGAGAATTCAGAAGATTCTGGCATTTCACATGTTCAAGAGCAATTTCGGGTTAAACTGCTACTAAAACAGCATCCAACAGACGATAATAAATAAATATCTCTTTTCCTGTAAATCAGGTCTCTAGACTCCTCGGGACACTTCTGGTCTACTTCTGAAGAATCCACAAAAGGTAATTAAGGAGAGTAAATCTATTGCCAGTCAACTTCGGTTTGCTATATATAAGGTGAGAATTGCTATCACAAAACCCTTCTGCAACTGGGGGGAGGGTGGGGGGGTGGGGGGTGGGGTTGCTTCTCATGCCTTCTATTGTGCTGAAAGACCAATCAAACAGACACTTTTATGCTGTAATTATCAAGAGCCAGAACAATTGCTACAAGGTGTGATTTACAAAACCGAACAACTTTTAATTAGGGATGGAAGTTTCATAAAGCATGAGAATGCTTCAGTTAACATTGGCTATACTGTTAATATCAGATCTTTTCAAATAATAAGCCACTGGGTTTCTGAAGAATTTGCTTTTCTCCCAAACACTGCAGATGATTAGAACCACACTGTTGTTCACAACAACCTAAGTGTACAGCTGTAGCCATCCTGTACTCTCAGTTCACCTCACTGAAGTCAGTGAAACAAATCATGTTGGATGAAATTCATCTCTGTGCAGATGGACAATGCAAGTCCCTCACAATATGACAAAGTATGACTTAAAGGCTCTGTATTAGATCCTTCAGTATACAGGGATCAAAATTTCCAGCCTACGAGTTACACTGCAATGTTGCAATAGGATATCTCTCCCTATGATTTTTCTCTGTTGCCTTCTCAGATTCAGGATTGTTCTGTAAATTCCCTGTATTGACAATTTGCTATCATCCTTGGTGGTTTTCTTGCATTTCTTACCTTGTTAGACCTCGAGCTGTTGGAATTGGACGGTAGGCAGGTGAGAAGGAGAAAAAGGTCTTAAATTACCAGAGCCACTCATTCTTACCATGCATGCTGTATGCACCTCCTTCTTCTAAGGGAATGCTTTCTTTTCATAGCAGTTATATAAGGAAATCTTTTCACATTCAAAGTGGTGTTTCTTGGGCAGTGACAAAGCAAGGGAGAGACCAACACCCCACAAACACAATACTCCCTAGGACTAAAGAAGACAAAGTTCATTTTCTGTCTAATTTCCTTCCCATATTAACTAATACTTTATTTATATTAATTAAATGAATTCTAAATAAAAAGAGAGTTGATTCCACACCTTAGTTCTGCAAAGGCTAGCACCAAAAGTAAAACAGGTTCTTTGAAATTAGAAGATAATTGAATGTCAGTTTTCTGCATAACTCTGAAAACTTTATAACTACCAGACTGCTGGCTTTGACAAGGGTAGGAACCTCTGTCTGATCAAGTGGAAAAGAAAAATTAGAAATCCTTAAACCTCTAGTGAAAATTTTAAATTCTTTTTGTCTAAAGATCTATTTCTAAGAATCTATGTGCCGTTTTCCAAAGATGTTTTCAGTAGAAGACACTACTGCAGATTTGAGCTGAGGTAAGCTGTGGTAATATACAAATGCACACTGGTAAGAAAACAGACTTTTGATTGGCAAACAGTCATCTGAAGTGATGCTTCACTGCTTGGATCTAAATGAACTTCTCTTTAAGAAGACTATATTTCAGTAATTATATACAAAAATTAAATATTCAGTGGTCAGATGCTTCACAATTGAAATGGGTAGGAATTGAATATAACTCCCATGATTTCCTGAAAACTGTATTAATAGGTATAAAATAAAAAGAGAGTATCCACTTTATTAACAGTATATAGGGCATACCACCACATTTTTATTTGATTTATTGCTTCCTGATGTAATAAACATAGATGAGCACAGCAAAGTACAGGTTTAAGTAAGAATTGCAGGGTTGTGTTATGCCAGCAGTGCCTAGTGTACAGTTAATCGGAAAGCAGAAGGTAATATAAATTGTTTCTGACATTATGGGACTATAATAACACTACATTTCCAGCAGCTCCGTAGCTCTTAGAATTAGAAGTATGTATCCTGAAGATGCCACAAACCCAAGAAATATGAAGATATTTGTCCATACTGACTGTTTCCACATTTGTGTCTTAGTTGTGCAATTGTAATAGATACGTTATTACTGTTACAGTCCATGTACTGTTCTGATAAAAGTTGCTGGATTCATTTGCTTCTGCTACCTAAAGTTGAATTAGATTCCAGTAATGGAGTAATGACTTTTATTTATGAACAAGTTTCCTCTTTGACCCTGTTCCTATATAAATCTTAATCATCCTTCCATGTACTAGAAGATATTCCTGTCTGTCAGACCCAATTATTCTGCCAGGATGTATTGGGTACAATCTTAGCTCCAATGATAGGGGTAATAAACCTACTACACACCTCTGTGGTTCTAGGATTTCACCTGTTAGCTGTTCTTTGGAAAAACAAATAACAACAAATCAATGATTCAAGTAGTCTCTGAATCTGTCTCTAAAACTAACCAGCAAAAAATAACTTTCAGTAACTTTAGACATACTGTAAACTCTCATCATGAACAAGAGGAGTAAGCCTTTCTTGACGCAGCACGGAACAACTTTTTGCAATGAATTCTGAATATTAATCCCTACAGCATTTTACTATATAGTCTAATGCATTTACTCTGCTAATTCACATAACATTTCCAACTTTTAAAAACAATTATTTTTGCCAAGAATATTGTGTAGAAGACAGGTTTATAGATTAGCTGTAAACTACACAGCAGAATATTTGTTCAACTGTCTCTTGTCTGCAGCTTTCTAATTTCATTTTATGTCTCTGTTATTGCCTGGTAATGAAAGCTAAACAGGAGCGCTTCAATAGTTTGTTCTATGGCCACTCATAATCAGATCTTAACTAGATGTCCTTTTGACCTGTTTTCCAAAATGTATGAAGCTGTAATGTTTGTATTCATCTTCCCTTTTGACACTCTACTTTCCCCTTGACTCCTTCTGTATGTAGTTTCATTTTGTCCCTGAATCCCTTTTCATTTTTGCTTCTGTCTCCCCTCACTATCACTCTGTTAACTGTGTATCGTAGAATTAATCAGTTTAGCTAATCAAAATGCTGACATTGACATAAAGTTTGGTTACTTATGTATCCTTTGCTTCTATGAAGAAATAACTGGTTTAAAACAAGCAAATAAAAAAGGTATAAGACACATTTGATAATACATTTATTAGCAATTATGACATGATTTGGTTGACATTGGGAGAAACACAGTATTTGTTAGAATCTTTCTACCTGAGCTCTCTCTTGCAATTAGAACTAGGAATGACAAAAGTAATAAAGTCTGCTTAGTGCAGTTAGGGTGAAGCTTCAGCAACAGAACCTTGCCGTAGATTCTGCCATGACTTTATGCTAACACTATGGGTTTAGCCTAGTAACATCAGAAAGCACAGTGAGAATGCTGTGTCCCAAATTCCACAGCATTTTTCTAAAACACTATTAGACATTACAATGAGAACACATTAGCTAATTATAAATCATTACCTTCTCCTGCTCAGGTAGATACCCTGAATCCCCAGTGTCCCAGAACACTATAAATCATCTAAACATGAAGCTTGATTATCCTGCAAAATCTTGGTTGTATTTAGTAAGAAAAGGTTTGGGAAAGCATCTGGTACGACCTCAGTTACCATGGAACTCGTTAATTCAAGTCACTGAGCATCCCTAGCAAAGTATATAAAATATTTCCTTGGCATTGATATCCACATAAAGGCAAGAAATATACCATTTTGTCCCAGGACACACTGCGTTCACTGTAAGAAAGATAAACTGGGATGAGGTCTCTGGATTTCTCCAAAATCCATGTGGAATGGCTGTTGTGCCATTTGTACCTGCTAATTGTGCCGTAAGGCTAACTGCATAAAAGCAAAAAAAGGCAAAAAAGCAAACTGTATATTCTAAATGCTAATGAAAATAATAACAACAACATGTAAGGGGCTTCAGAAGGAAGAATGTGGGTGATAATGAAAATTTGTCACGCAGCGCAGATATATTTTGGATCACCACAAGACTGTCCATTTGTAGATTAGACTGTGAAGCGCCATTTTATTGGAGACAAGGTACCCATCCTCCTGGCAGTGTGTGAAACTGAGACTCTGACACATGCCACAATCATTCATGACTATTTTATCTCTTCTCTTGTTCTAACATCTATAATGTTATACATAATTTCTTTCATAATTTTTCCAGTGCACCATCAGCTGTCAGTGTGGCAGGTGGCAGTCAGCCTGCAATATTTAGCTGCAGGGATGGAGAGAACTTCACAAGACCAAGTGAACAGGAAGAAAGTAGGGCCTCTAGAAAGGACACCAAAAAAAAAGAGGACAGCAGGACTTTGTAGAGAATACATTAGAAATAGGCTGGAGGTGTGTAGAATAGGAAAAGGTAAGTAGTTTGGAACAAGACAGAGAAATTATTTGCTAAGAGGAACGTGCTTCTAACAACTGTCCTTAATGTCTAAACTTCCTGTACCTGTCTGTAGCTTTCAGATCTGCTATCCTTACCAAAAGACATTTGTGAGCAGAGTGCTCTATGGTAAAGCCAGGTTACTGCTCAAGATGCTAATTCTGGGTCTGAAACTTCCTGGTTAGGTGAGCTGGGCCAGTTGTTCTCCCTCATTTTTAAATTTTTACATCTGTAAAAGAAGAATATAATCATGTCTCATGAGGATGCTTACAGGAATTCATAGGTAATATGTGTTAAGGGCTTTGAGCTGGAGGAGTGCTATAATCATGGACCTTTCCATACAGATAACCATTTCTTTTAAAAAGAGAGATAAAGTGACAACTGCCATCTCAATCTGAATAGAGAACATTACCATCCACCCTGCAGCCTGATCCCTACCCCTGCCTGAACTGGAACAGTCTCCATCTTCTGGGAATGAGTCTCATAAAGGAACACAATGTGTAGCAACCAGTGCATGCACCTTGGAGTGAGCAGGTGTCACACATATGTCACTAAACGCATGCGTTACACTCCTGCATTGTGATTGTGGTGCCCTGCTCTTCACCTCTACCTCTGGCTTCCTTCAAAAGTAGTGGTTTGAATCTCTGATGTTGTTCATCAGCATTTGTCCAGTAATCTGCAGCAATCTTCAATCTTACACCTTGACTACTTACATGATGCTACAGCCAGTGGCACTGATTATTTTACAAATGCAAAGCCACCTGCATTTAATATTATCCCTAACTGAACTGAACATTGACCCAAACAATGCCACGGTCTAAGATTAAGATTAAAAAAAGAAGCAGAGCTGCTTCTAAGGTAAAGTGACCTGCTGAAATCGGAGGAAAGGCAAATATTAAGGGAAGAACAGTCTTTGCTGGGCCTATGAGATGGACAACTCCTAGTATCACTTTTCTGTCTCCATTTTGTACAGTTTTGTGAGCCCCAAAGCAGAAAAAAGAAAAGCACTGCAGGATCCATACAGCAAAGTGTCAAGGATTTGGGTGAAAGATCTCAGAGAACCTGCCTCAGGCAGACACACAGCAGCTCCCTGGGAATACGAAGGCCAGGGGCGTCTCAGGGCTGGTGTTCAAGACAGAACCCATGCCCCTGCTCCCCCGCGACCACCAGGTTTGCCCTGCTGTGTGCTCTCTGCTGGGGCAGCTCATCAGCTGACACACGCTGCGTCTTTTTCCAGCATCAAGGATGAAACAAAGAGACTTTGAGTTCCTTCCTTTAGAGGAGGTTGGGAAGGACCTAGCATTCCCTCGTGTGGGATTAAACTCTTCATGTTTTTCTTCACTTCACAGCACTGTGGGCGGATGATGCTTCCCTGCTGAGGCGCTGGCACTGGAGGAGGGATGGGGAGAACTCGGGCGCAGGGCCGGCAGCCCCTTCGGGAGAGCGCACGGTCCGTCGGCATCCCTTGCCGTGGCCCTGTCTAGCGCTCCCTCGGCAGCCCCTGCGCTCACGTCTCTCCTCAGCCCTCTCCCCTCAGGCGGGGCCCAGCGGCGCCCGCCTGCCCCGGCCATCACCGGGCCTCCCGGCCCCGAGCCGCCTCTGCTGCCTCCCGGCCCACGGGTTCTGGGGCGCCCGCGCTGCCCACCGGCCACGGCCACGGCCACGGCCACGGCCACGGGCAGGACGCGACCACCGCCCCAGCACCCCCGGCCTCCTCTGCCGGCCGCGGCTGGGCTCGCCTCCCCGCCCCTCCTTCCTTTCCCCGCTCCCTCCCCCGCCCGCCCACAGGCGCACGCACCGCACTCTCACTCACACACACGGACACACACAGACACGCACACCGAGCCGGTGCGGCGTTAAAGGGGCAGCTGCAGCCCGGGCGCCGCCGCACGTGAGGCCGGTGCGCTCCCGCCGCCCGCAGCCCCGAGCGCTGAGCCGCGGCCGGAGCCGCCGGGGCTGGGCGGGAGGGCTGAGCGCAGCTGCCAGCTCGCCTCACGCCAAGTTTGATCGATAACCCCCTCCCGGCCCGGGCGGAGCAGCCTCGGCGGCTCCGCTACCCACCATCTTAGGGGGAAGTCCCTGCGTTGCGGGGGGGCCGCTGGAGACGGGGGAGAAAGGCAATCTCGCAGCCAATGAGCCCTGCTAGACTGGGGTGAAGACGAGAGCAGAGGGATTTGGGGAAAGGAAAGAATAAAAAAAAGAGACGAAAGGAGGGGGACCATCCTCCCCACCACCTCCGCCAGCATCGCCACCACCGCTGACACCGCTCCGAGTCTCCGGTTGCGCCCATGCCTGTGCCGCCAGTTTCGGTTTAGGGGCTGAAGCGCAGGGGCTGAAGAAGATGGGGCAGAGCGCGCCCCGGACCCTCCTGCTGCTGCTGGCGGGGCTGCTGGGGGAGGCTCTGGCGGGGTTCCCCAACACCATCAGTATAGGTAAGCGCCCGCCGCGGCACCGCGACCCGCGCCTTCCCCGCCAGCCGGGGCAAGTTGTGTGGAGGGGAGCGGGGGGCGAGCCCGGGCGCCGCGGGGAAGGAGCCAGCCCTGCTCCGCTTCCTTTCCCCTTGCTGGGGGCGAGAGGCAGTGGCGGTGCCCGGGCTGCGCCGGCGGGCGGCTGCGAGCGGCGCCGGGCTGCCTGCACCCCTCCGAGCGGCGGGGATCGGGTCCGCGCTCTGCGGAACCGTGCCCTGGAGCAGCGCATCCCGTGGAGCACATAATGTGAGAGAGTCGTGGCGTGAATCTGTAACGACGTGCCCGAAAGCCGGGCCGAGCGAGCCGTGAGGCTCAGGGCAGCGAGTGGAGCGGGGGCTGTTCCCTGCCGTCCCTCGGAGCAGCGTTTCCCTCGGCCGCGCTATCGCTCCACCAGACCGTGAAACCGCACGTTTGCCACGCCGCACGCCGCCGTGTCCCCGCACATAACTACAGTGGCGATATTTCGGTAGTCTGGACAGGATTTAGGAGCCACGGTTCCCCAAGTTAGACTTTTAAATCTCTGTGGGCATCCGTGTAGAAGTGGCCTGGTTTTCAAGGTGCACCTGCAGCTCCAAGCGACTCAGGGGGCACCTGGATGTGGTGTGTGGCTTTAAAAGCCTAACTTTGGACTTGGAATATGTATTTTATGTAGGTGCTCTGTCAGAGTTATGTGCACGTTCAGGCTGCTCCTGCTCATTCTCTCCTGCAGTGTGCAGCAGGCAAATACAACTAATTGCCGTTGATTCTCCTTAAAATTAATTCTGAAATACCTTTTCCCTTTTTTCCCTTTTTTTCTCTCCTGTCCTAGGTGGACTTTTCATGAGGAACACTGTTCAGGAGCACAGTGCATTTCGATTTGCTGTGCAGCTATACAACACAAACCAAAACACCACAGAAAAGCCCTTCCATTTGAACTATCACGTAGATCACTTGGACTCTTCCAACAGTTTTTCAGTGACAAATGCTTGTAAGTAAATACCTGGTTTTAAAAAATACATTCATTTGTTATCTATCCTTGCATTCAGTGCCTTCCTGGTAGCCTAGAGTTGGTCATACAATATAGTGGAACAAATGTGTGTAGAGACTGAAGGTTTAGTAGATTTGCAGCATTATATGGAATACCTTAGGAAAAGTTCTCTTGCCGCTTAGTTTTGTTTTTCAAGAAGACAACCGTGTAGTTGATACAGCGGTGCTGTGTAGCTGCAGTCATTGCTGCTGAATATCCCTTTTCTGTTGAGGCTACAACCTAGCTGTGTGAAAAGGCATAATTTGCAAATCATATACTATGTAGGGAAAAACCAGAAACAACTGTTTAGAAGTGACCTTGAGGGGAGAAGGCTAGAGGGGCTTACTTGCCTCATCTGCCTTGAAATTTTGAGTTGTTTCCTTACAGTGAGTGTCCTGTGAAAAGCTGAGGTGACTGTAAACTGACACATACTGTTAGAGCTGAGGGGAGGGAAAATGGAATCAGAACACTTGGCACTAGGAGAAATAGCTCTGCACAAGCACTGCAAGTGTAGAATTGGAGGTTTTATTAGCAGAAGATGCAAAATAGAGCTTTGAGTCTTTGCTAATGTGGTGTTAAAATGCAAAATCTCTTTCAGAAAGACTGGTGTGTGTTCTGCATTTTAAAAGGCATTCCTTTACCAATAGCAGTTCCTGGGTATTTGTTTTACTGATGTATCCAAATTCAATTCTATTCAAGTTTTATTGTAAATCTTTGAAGATGAAAGGAGTCCTCCTCCAAGGTAACTAATGCACTTTGCAATGTGGAGATACACGTCTACACATGATCTAATGGACCGCTGAATGCAACGTAATAACTTTACATTATGAACAGGTTTCCTCTCCCAGTTTGCAGGTTTATACTCACAGTATAAAATGGTCAAAGAGGAAGCATTGTACTGAAATAATGAAGCACTGGAGCCCAGAAAACTAGTATTTTTTGCTTTAAAACCGTTCTGTGTTTTGAGTAACTTTTTTTTATTTTTTTTTTATTTGCAGTAGGTAAGATAGTCCTTACCCACTGTATATTCTGAGAAAGTTGATGGTTAAAAAATATACAGTAAGGAAATATTTGTACAAATTTTGGATTGATATTCTAACATATCCCCCATGTGACTGCTTCTTGGTAGTGCAGTGTTACACTCCCCAAAGGAGTTTGTAGAACCTTTAAAACTTTCGCAGGGGGGTTAGTTATGTATTATACAATAAAAATATTTGGTAAAGTGGGAAAATATGGTAAATAAAAGCGTCTCTACTTTGCATCTTATTTTACTAATCCTATCCAGCCTCAACAGTTCTTACAACAAACATCAGACTATTAATCCTTAATCAGTGTAATCCCTTCAAGAGGCTATATCTCAAACACAGTTTCCTAAATATCAATTAGATGGATTTAAACTAAATACATTGAACTGATTGGGTGATTAATAATTAATTGGTTTTTTTAAAAGTTGTTACCAGCACTTCTCCCACCAACACAAGTGATCCACACACTTGTTTAGGGACAGTCAGTATCCTTAGTCAGTGTTCTACTCATCTTTGGACATCTAATGCTTTTTGCGAATGCTTATTAAAAGCTGTGGCAATTTTAGTAAAGTGGGATGGTTTTCTTTGGTACAGGGCTGCATGTTCCAACACCCATATTACTAGTATAGTAAAATTGGGAAAACTTAAATCTCTGGAGAAACTGTAGACCAAAGAGTATGTACCTACAGTAACCTATTTAAGAGCAGAAGATGTGAAAAAAGAAACAGATGAAAGAAAACGAAAAGGTGACCTTGTCTGTACTGTGTCAACCATCTCATAATACTGTTGATAAGAAAAGAATACAGTAAGTCTAAGTCACTAGTCATAGGCTTCAGTAGCTCAAAGTATAAAAAACCCCATCAGCACAGTTGTTCTTTTGAATCTGGTACCAGTTATCTTTGAAAGTCAGAACACTTGTGCATCAGTGCATTGGGATGAATTAATGGCTCCTCATACTACCTGACCAAAATTCCAGCCTTTAACCATATCCTCATTTCCTAGGGGTATGGCAGATAATTCCAGTGTGCTGCCATATCCATGAAGGAATTCTTTCCATAACATTTTTACCTCACTTGGAGATAAGCATGTATTGTCTCCAGTGCTATCACACAGCCATTTGATCAGTATTTGCAATTGGCAGGGTTCCATTGGAGAGAAACCTGCAGTGACTCCGCCTTCACTGGGGAGAGAGGCTGGGGCTGACTTGGTGGGACAGGTACAGGAGCTAAGGGGAAATTGAAGAAAGGAGCATGTGTAGCCTGAGCCTAATGCCTGTACTAGTCAGAATCCATAAAATAATACTTTTCATTCTCTTTTGCATTGATTTGTATGATAGTGACTGTAAGTAGTAGTAAGTAGTTGTATGTAGTATGATAGTGACTGTAAGTAGTAGTAAGTGTTGTGTGCAGGGGTTGGAGGGGGCTCTGCTCAGAAAGACTTATGTTCTTACTGTGCAGCTGCACATCCCGCTTGATGCAATCTGGTGCATTCCAGATGAGAAAAAAACCTCTTCTGAAGTATTCTCATGAGCCTGAGAAAAATAGCCCACCTCTGCTATGGCAGATTTGGCAATATCCCAACATGGGAACAAACTTGTTTAGAGGCAAAAGAAAATTCCTGCCCTAAGCCCCTCCCTCTCATTCCTTTTTCAGTTAAATGATGCATAATCTGATTTATGTCCATGTATTCCCTGCTTCATTGCTAGCACCAAGCCTCTCTCTGTATATTTAATTTACACACATTCGTACAGTATTTATCCACTCTGTATTTATCTGCCCACTTATTTATTTAGCTGTATGATATCTTAACAGAGAACAAATGCAAGCACAGATGAAAATTCCGGTGTATTTAAAGGTGAATTGAAGTTTATCAGTTGGCTCTAGGGAAATGATTACATTTCTTAAAATATGCAGCTTTTTGCTATCAGTAGAAGCAGAAAGCAAGCTAACTTGACCTATGAAGGTATAAAATCAAAATCAGGTTATATTTTGTTTAAAAATGCTCATGTAGGGAGTAAGCTAGCTTTTTCAGAATAATACGAATGTAGCAACTCAAATACATGAATTTGTCACTGAAGCAATAGCTTCCATGCATTTCTCATAATCTGATGAAGGATGTTCGTGTTAATGTTGAATTGTGTGTTCTGTAGATCACATTCTCTAGAAATAACCCACATCTGTCGTTCTGCTCTGCACTTGTAGTGCACTATACTAACACTGCTCCAGCCTCTGCAGTGTCAGCTCATTAGCACACAGATCTCATATTCCCTCTCTGCACTGTCATTGCAAAAAATTGCTGTTGTACACCTTTACAGCCAACAAATGTGCACTTGCCTTATGTACAATTTTCAAGAAATATTTAGAAAAGTAAACTAAACCTTATCTATAGTCTCCCTTGAATTTCTCAAAAGAAAGCATTTTTTAATGAAAAGCATAGTTTTCTTTAAAATCTGTTGATCATGTAATGATAGTGGTGGGATGTGTGCAGATGAAAAGGGGCTGTGATTGTAGAATCGAATTAATCTACAGACAAATTCCATCTTTCAGCTAAACCTAATCTATCAGCTGCAAATTCTTGTCCCATTAATTTTTTCTGAGTTTTTTCCTATGTGTCTTCTAAATCCAGAAAGCTTCTTGTGTTGTACCAAATATAGATGTGTAGTGGGGGTTTTTATTCATGAGCATTCATTTTTCAAGAGAGAAAAAAAAAGGGAAGATGCAAAGACATGCTAACCTTAGGTTGCTAAAATCCTGTAGGTGGTTGTATCAGCGCTTTCTTGAAGGGGTCTGATTTCAGACTTATAAAAATTTACTTTAGCATCCTTTCTGTCCTTGTGTTTAATCTTTAAAACTCAACTTGGAAGATTTTAATGGAAAAAGTGCATGTTCATGGTTGCAGAGAATGATAGCTCAGGACTAGTAGCAGATTTTCCAGTTTAACTGAGCACTCCGTTTCCCAGGGCACAGGTGTGGGGTGTGTGTGCTCACTTGCCCTCGAGCGCACGTGCACGCGTGCACGTTTTTCTTTAGGTGCTGCTCAGCATTTCCTTTTGCCAGTGGGCAGATAATTTGCTTCCCTTGCATCTGTGTGCTCTTTGGCCAGCTGGCAAAGGACACTGATGCTGCAAGTGGTCAGCTCCCTTCTGCCAAAAGCATAAGCATGTGTTGCTGGAAGCATTGCCAAGTTTGGGCCGCGTGCTGGTGGTTCTGCGGGAGCAGCGAGCGCAGTGACATGCCTGAGCTCTCCCAATATGGAATATACTCTGGTTTCTCCAGTGTTCTGTGGTAAAACACCTGGAAATGTGCTTTCTACACAACTACTCATCACAGACCACTGAAAATGCCTTTTATGCTGCAAGATGTGCTCAAGTGTTGTGTATAACTGCTGTATGACCAAGAAAAGCAGCTGGCTTTAGTTTAGGGGTTGAAGCTTTTGCATTATTTGGTCTAGGTTGAAACACGAAAGGTGTGTTCCAAATAACATTTGTTTCCACTTCACGGCAGAGAAGATGGTTTGTCATTAAGCTTAAAGTGATCTCAGTGCTAGCAGAAGGAACCATACCACTTTCAAACTATGTTTTATTATTTCTTAAATTCAGAGTAAGTTTACTGTCTCTGCTACATGCATAACATTGATGTACTGTTTAGATGTTAGGGTTCCATTTAACTCACACAGTAGAGATGGAAAAAATATCTTGCATGGGTGGACATTTTTTGAGAAACTCTGAGTTCACCAAATGAATAAAGAGTAAATCATGGTAAAGAGTTTAGTTTTGGAAAGATTTTGTGCAGATGCAGGTTCAGTTTTCCTACATAGCACTGGGCCTGGAGGACCCATTATTAGGATGTGTTGGAGAGCTACTGATTAACTGCACCTTTCCATGAAATGTGTAACAGCTGTAGTTTGGGAAGAAAGGGAGATGTGATGATGGGAAACTAGCCTGTGACAGAAGCTTTTAACCACAACAAAATAAGCCCCACAGTTTTGTTGAGGGCTGATTCAGGGACTTGTCCAAGAGCTGCAGAAAACAGTGGGTTTCTTTCCTCTGGGTTCACTGTGTTCAGTGTCTGGGAGGTGGGAGGCCATCCTACTGCCAGTATAGGACTGTTATGCAAGAAGGTGTGAAATGAGAGAGCTGATGTATTTTCAGTGTTTCTTTATTGTCACAAACCATCAATTTAACATTTTCCATTTAAAGTACATATTTTGTCATTACCAGTTTTAGATTGCTAATTCTGATTTAGTTCAGCATCCTTAAAATGTTTTAGAATATGTTATTTTTGAAACAGCAACAGTGTGTTTTCATAGTTAATTTCAAACCAAGCCAACCCATATACATGAAAACCTGTGTTCATTTATTGTGAGAAAGGTGTTACGTGAATTTGTATTGGGCATTTAAGTTACAACCTGAGAGAAGTACTTTCTGTGCTGCTGGAGAGCAGAGATCATTGGAAGGCCACAACCCCTTTTCTAAGGAAACTCATAAGGCAACCTAAAAACTGTACCTATTGTCAGGAGGTTTGCTATATGAAGTCTTGTACTTCCACTGGAGTAATGTGGTGATCTCAAACCAAAAATTTAGAAATGATTGATCTAGATTAAACCACTTTCTGTGAAGCTGTGATGATCACTGCAGTGAAGCAATTTCCAAATTTCACCCATGGAGATTTTTTTCCTTCTAAATATGTATGTGTTATATTCCCTGTCAGAGCCAGAGGCTTCCCTCTGTTGTATCATCTGCTTTATATTGTTTTCTTCAGAATATCAGATGCCTTTGAAAATTCAAATTTGAAATCATCTTTGAGTTTTCATGTGCAGTCATCTGGTGGAGGCTCCAGAGCAGACACTCCTGTTGTGCCATTTGTAGTCATTGCAGCTGGACACTAATACACACTCCAGCCTGACTCTGTGGGGAATTTGGAGATATTTCTGTATCACCAGGTATAGGATGCAGAGTTCATTTTATTAGTGCAGAGCAATGTGTGAAATATTCAGAGGCAGTGAGTGCCCTTTCAGTTGATCTCACAAAGATGTAACTGTTAGTGGTGAAACTCTCGTATATGCACAGAGCAAGAGAGAAACAGGTGACAGGGTTTCTGTGTAAAGAGAAAGAGTGAATGTAGGAACGAGTTATGTCAGTGAATCCACTGAGCAGTCATTCCTGCATATCCTTGTTGTGTCTGAGGCTCTGGATCTGTTTTATCATCTAAACTGTTTCTAAAATAGCGAATGGCAACGTGCAGCCCTGACACAAACACCAGACCGGAGGCACAGGGGCCCTTACTGCGTGAGGATCAATCTGCAGAGGCACGGTGCTATGGGTAACTTGCCCAGGCACTTGTAGAAAGGGTGAATTGCTCTCCTGGAATGGACAATAGCCCACGTGAGCACTCTTCTGCAGGAATGGAGCACCTGTCTGGTTACTTGCATGTAATTATCTGGCCGACTGTTTGGATGTTTCAGATGTGCTGAAAGTTTTTTTGCTTGGTTTGTTTCAAGTGCAATTTACGCAGGGCTGTGCCCCCTAGGGCACTTCAATAGATTGAGACTTTTTTAGTAAAAGGACTGTCTTTAAAGTTATGCAGCTATCTGGGTAAGGGATAGCTGGTGTCTGATGGTATATAGGCTGTGCATAGTCACTCATTTTGTGTGTACTTCCTTATTTTCACACGTCTTTCTCCTGGGCTGATGTGTGTAATGGTGCTTGCTGATTTCACCATGGGTAGTTTTGTCACATGCAAACATCAAGCACTTGGGCCTGGCCCATCTGGTACAGGAGCTGAACTTGGGAGATGGTGGAAACCTCTGGTGGCTCATAGCATAATTTGGAGTAAGTTCATTAATCCTTTTGGTAGCATGGTTTTGCTATCTCTTAAAAAAGGGTAGTAAAATTTACCTCTATCTCAGAGGTACTGCAAGGCTGTTTCCAGTAAAAAACTTACAGAGCTTAAGCTAACAGCACCTTCTTCGATTTATTGATCACTTCTTCCACGTCCTAAAAAAACCAAAAACCAAACCAAAAACCAACCAACAAAACAAAAAAAAATCTCCAGCAAAATCCAGCCTACTTTTGATCCTATTGAAAGATGAATTGAAATTGACAATTACAAATTTGCTGTCCTTGCTGTAAGTAGATCTTCATTCCCACTGATGGACCTGGGAGAACATGTGTCACAGCTGTACAGCAAGCCAATCGCTTGGCTAAGGAGGAGTTCTCAGCTCTTTACCTGAAGTAAACAAAGCTGTTGGAGAGAATTAATACTGGAAAGTTTTTTGTCTCCTATGCCCTTTGGGTCATTATAATACGTATGGTCCATGCTACTGCAGCACAGCATATGCTGAATTCTTGCCTACCTGACCCCACACTCTGACTGCTTATTTGAGTGATGGGAGAAAGACCTGTCTTTACTAGAAGTGCTGCTGTCTGTTGATTTCTCCCAGTGAGGTGTGTAAAACGTGCTGTAATCAGTATCTCACAGCTGCTAGCTTTTCCAAGAGATGTGCAGCAGTGCATTTCAGGGGTTGCTGCCTCCTGTGATTTCTTTGTCTCATTTCCATTTCAGGGATCTTAGTCTGTATAGGTGCTGCAGCCCACTTAGTGCATGTGGATCACAAGGTTGCTGCATCATGACACACATCTTGATTTGTCTTTGTACTCTGCTGTGCATGCTAAATTCCCTAAAACCTTTTTGGTGGTTGTCATTGTCATTTGTGTTTTTCTGCTGTGGTGGAGCTGCAGCGGGGAAGATGGCTAGGGGAGAAGTAGTAATGGGTAGGTTTTTTCAGGGTGTGAACTTCTTGTAGTCTTTCTACAGGAGAGCATGGTGAAACTCTGATTTTTACCAGTCACAGAGGTTTTGTCTTCTTAGACTTTACCACTTGTGTCACCAAGTTTGAATTCAAATGAAGTCTGCTGGTCAGAAAACTCAAGTTCATGCAGTCTTTTTTTCCCAGCAGTTAGATGAGAGCTAATTAGTGTCTATTGATTTGCGAAGGACTGACCCCAGCTCTAACCTTGGATTGAATCAAAACTGTTAGGGGGATTCTAAATTGTCTAGCAAGTTTAATGTACTCACCCATTTTCTCTGAAGTGTTTGTGCAGTGGTCAAGTAGCATCTCTAGAGTGGCTTCACTACTGTTGTGGAATACGTGAAAAGCACTTGGACCTAAGGAAATGCTGAATGAGCAAACACTCTGCATAATACCTACTATCCAGCTCTGAATTTCTTTTTTAAAACATTGCTTTTTGTGCCTCTTTGCTTATGACTTCTTGATGAATAGAAAATAGGGCTAAAGAGAAAAAAGGTACATGGTCATAATGTGCCAGCTAATCCTATTTCTTTCCTATTTCAGCCATGTCAGCAGAGTGATTCTCATGACTAATGATAGTTTTTATATATTTATATTGAATGCCTCAGCCAACTCAGACCTACTTCCTCTATAGAACCATTATCCTACTGTTCTGTGCATCCCAGAAGCTAATTGTATATCCCAGAATATCATGAGGGGAAATGATGGGAGCTGTGTGACTTGCTAATCTTTCGTTTCAGATGTAGTTCCAAAAAGGTTTTAAAGGTTTAGATTGGGATCAACCAGAAAATGAGAGAATTGAAAATAAAAGCTTTTTTTCATAGTTTCAGGTCTAAAAAAATTACTCAGCTTGAGTTGAAGTCAAATGTTTTGTTTTGGAAATGATGATTTCTGTTTTGTGCCTTTTTTTTCCTGGTTTGAAACAATTTGATGAAGCTTATCCAAGTTAGCAAGATGTTTCTGCAGGCATGAATCTGCTTTTTTCAATGTAAAAGCACCCGTTCTGTCCAATTTTTGTAACAAGATATAGATTACAGATGTAAATACAAAATTGCGTGTGGTTTGGAAGAAATCCTGCTTTTTTTCAGGGTAGTTCAAACTGCTTGTGATGGATTTTATGGATAGACTTTGTCAGTCAAAAGTATGTATAGCATGTCTTTCCACACCATCTACAGGCAATTTACTTTATTACCTGGGGAGGCAGTGAGATAAGCCCAAAATGGATCAAAATGAGACCAGTTAACCCTCCTGACGTTTTCCACTGCTTCAGTTTGGCACTCCAGGTGCTGCTTTAAACTATGGATCAGTGTAGCTTTACTACATGCAAAGAGTAGTAAATGGTTGCTACAACTGCCATGTCGTGTTTCAAAGATGTGTGTTCATATGCATCAGGTGTGTTTTATTGACAGTTACTTTGTTCTATATAACACCAAAAGAAATTGGAAGTGGTGATACTTAGTTATGCATGTCTGCAATGACTGCTGGGACCTAATGTTTAGTGCTTCATTGTTCTACCGTCAAAAAAAAAAAAAAAAGGAAAAATAAAGCCTCTATAAATAAATAGTGGCAGTCAAGACACGTGATGGGGTCTTCCTCTGATGTGAGTTACTCCAGGGTAGATTTGGAGTAGCTCTGTGAAGTCAGTAAAGGCTGAAAGCAGAGCGGTCCCAGGGGGTGTTCCTGGCTCTAAGAAGGGAATGTGGGTCCAGGACAGCCAAGGAATTCTTCAGAGGAGACTCTGAACATCTTAATCAGTAGCACACCTTTCCTCCAGGGCTGTGCAGGTTGTCCAGACTCTTGACTTCAGCAACTAACTGAATACACCCTTGTGTTGCATTGCACGTTATTTCCTTCTGGAACTTTGGGAAATTTAGCAAAATGATCACGTTCAGCAGTAATAAGTGTCCCTTTATAAATGATGCTGGGTATCTCAGAAGTATCTGTAATAGCCTGTGTAGAGCAGAATCTGCCAAGGAAAGATTTCGTTTTTCAATTGAAACAAAATAGTGTAAATCAAATAGTCTCCAGTGGAAAGTGCTGACCCTGCTTTTAGCAGAAGTCACTTGTACCATGTCTACTTTCAGATTTCCTTTTTTTTTTTTTCCCTCTTTCCCAACTACAGGTATATTTTTTGTATCTGTGAAGCTTTCACTGCTTTTTTCTGTATCAGTTTGTATTCTGCAATTCTTGTATGAATAGAGGCTGTGTGACATTAAAGACCATAGACTCTTCTGTGAAATTTAACTCCTCGTGTCTCTTAGGTACTTGCATGAATAGTGATAGTCTTGACTGAAAAACATTGCACCTTTTTCTGAGTCATTCTAGAGGTAATTCAAGATCAGGTCTCTGGTAGAACAGGGTCTTTTGACAGAAGCATAAAGCTATCATTTTAATTTATTTTCATGTGTAAAAACATGCTGTTGTTTTCATAGATAGGGAACCTATTGTGGGTAGTGATGCTGCTAACTCCTGCATCCTGGTCAGTTTCCAGCTTGGATCAGCATCAACATAAATCAGTTATTCTCCTGGAAGCTTTATTTAGATAAATTATCTGCACTTCCTGTCTTAAATTCTTATTGTGTTGTTCTGCAGTGCTAGCCCCTGTTTCACATAAGATGCACCTGAGATTTGAGGCAATCTCTGCATACACTGGAGGATACAATTTGCTATTAAAGTATATTGTCCTTGCGAGCTTTTCTGCAAAGATTCTGTAATTCCTTGGTACTGTCTGGAGGTTCTCTGTGTTAATAAGAATTGTTTTGTTAATTGATTCCAGAATCTGCTGCTCTGGAATAGTCTGCCTGAATCAGGATCTCCACAGGATTTTTAAATGGCATCTTTCCAGACAAAATTCTACTTTCTACTATATTGTCCCTAAACCTGATTATATCAGCCCAGTTTATTTCTTGTATATGCTAGGTTGATTCCAGTTTACAGCAACAATCTCAATAGGGGGATTAAAATCAAAATTAATTGTGTTTTCAAGAAACCTGGGTGAAGCTGTGTATGAGATATGAATCATTTCAGTTTCTCAGAACTTCAGCTCTGTAACTGAATGTGCATGGAGTACATGTGAAAAAGTATCTGGAAACTCCAAAGACAGGAGATCTTCTGCAAAATGGGTATGAGAAGGGCAAAAATAGTTTGACAGTCTCCCCTGCCATCCTCCCTGCCTCATTCCTGGATGAAAGAAGCTGTAGAAGTGTAGAGCATTAAGATCAAACCTCCTGGATAATCAGGACTGTGGCTTTGTTCTGCATGACAGAGAAGGGCCTGCGGTTCCTGCTGCTGCCTGCCTTTTCCACTGAGCCTGCCAGCAACAGGATCAATTAGTGCCAGCTGCAGGAGTGCAGCTCCCTTACAAAGGCCTGTGTCCACTGAGAACTGTTCACTTAAGCTCTCATTATGAACTTCAGGTTAATAACAGGGCATGCTGTGTACCTGAAACTGAGAGACTATTTTACCAGTTTAGCCATCCTCCTACCTAGTTTGGGTGGTTTTTTGTGACTGAGTCCAACGATAAATCTCCAGGAGAAGTGGATCATGTTGTGCTGTGATGATTTCAGTTACAGTGTGTAGAGATTTATTGGCAATATAGAATAAAAAGTAGTAACTTTAAAATATTGATGATCAAAGCAATAAAGATGTGCAGCTTGATAAATTCACCCATTCTTAAAAGCTGGCTTTTCTTTATGAATGTCCTGCAGACAATTTTACTTCAACAGTAAAATCAGGGCTTTCATTTTAAAGCAGCCACAGCCTGCCTCATTTCTCAGAAGTGTAGAGGTTGTGAGGCTTCCCCTGTTTGTCCACTGGTGAGTGTTCTCTTTTCAGAAAAGTTGGTGCCATTAATCTTTTTGCTGTTGGCAGTTAAGCTGAAAGCATCCCCCTGCAAAATTGGCTTAGTGTGGCTGATTGTGGGTGTGCTGATTGTCATTAAACTAGCAATAAGCTTGTAAATTGGGTAATGCTACAAGTTGAAGATTATTTTAATTGCCAGGATATAATTTTTTCTGAGCAACAGGCTTTAAGACTGAAAAGTGATTTTGGATGTAGACGGAACAATGTGGCTTTTGAAGCTTGGTGCAGCAGCAGTTGGATTGCCTGGGTACACACGGATGTGCTGTTGCTTCCTGCTTAGTCTGTGTTCAGATGGCTTGGGCACTTCTGCAGAGCTCATCTGATGGAGTTTCTTTGGAGTATTACACTCCATGTGAAGGAGCTGAGGTGATGGCCTTGGCTCCCATTCGTGATACCTGCAGAAAAGCATTGCTGCAGTCCGGTGGTGTATTGAGCTCTCTGCAGTGGTGGCTCGTGGCACCACAAATCCTGCCTGGAAGCCAAGAGTGCCAGCCTCTAGGTGCTCGGGAGAACTGATCTTTCCCCTGTTTCCTCTAGAGCACACACCAGGTATCTTGTAGTTCTTACAGTGGAAATGGGTAGAAACCCTAGTAAGAATTCTGGCAGTTAGGAGATTTTCCTGCAGGAGCAGGAGATGTGTGCCTCAGCCCAGGGCTGGTGACCCACTGGCATGCAGGGTCACATGCTAGGGGCAGCAGTGGTGTTGCAGTACTTGCCCAGAGCCCCACAAGGCTGCCAGGGAGAGGCTCCTCACAACCACAACAACTGGATCTTTTCCACTTCTGGGCTTTGGAAGCTTTCTTTGGGATCTGTACTCCACAGGGATGTGTTTTTTCCCTGTAGTCAGCTGTCTTAATTCCTTTTTCTCTGTTCTTGCTTTGCTTTTATAGATAGGAGCATAATTTTTTAAAAAAAGAGCTATTTCACTTCCCAGAGACAGTGAACAGGCCTGTGAATGGCGCCTTCTGTTCCCCGTCTGCCGGGGTTCACCTCGTGCCCATCAGCCTTGGCATTAGTCTCACTCACATGGACCTGTTTGTGGGCAAGTTTCACACTGAAGTAGTTAAAAACCCCAAGCTTGCTCACGTTGCCTTTTAAGTGACATTAGTGTAAGTCACTACCCAGGCTGGGTTTGCTCAGATCACTGGAGCTTTTTGTGAATCCAGTTTGACTTTTGAGGTATTCACCAGCCCTTGGGATGGTGTGAGTTTCCTGCAAAGCTGGAGCTGCTGAAGCACTGGAGGGATCCTGGAGCTTTCAGTGGAGCCTGTATGTAAATACAGTAACTGTGTGAATGAAAAACCAACAGTAAAATTCATCAGCATTTCTTTAGTTTCTTGAAGGCTGCCATGCCTCCTGCACTGATACGAGACTTCTGGAGCTCCCAGTGATGAACCCCCTGAAACAAATGACTGGGATTAGTATTATTTATAGATAACCACAGAGATCATTCATCCTTCTCAAGCTGTTTATTTTTGGGCAGCCCAGTGAAACTGATGAAATTGCCAGTTGTCTGAAATGCTGCTGCCAGTTGTTTGAATGAACGGTATTGATTATAGTTACAGGACTATTCATCTCATACTGGCACGCATACAATACATGGATTATAGAAATGTTGTCTCTGTTGACAGCTGGGTTATGAAATGATACACTGAATTATATGTCCTTGCAGGCAGTGTCTGCATTGACTCTTCTTGCCCTAATTCAAAAGTATTAAAAGTTACTTCAAGGAATTCAGAATAGAGCATCAGACTCTGAAAATGAATTAAAGTACCTTTGTTAGAAACAACCAGTTGACAAGTTTATATTGAAATGAGATGACACAGCAAAACTCCAATGAATACTAACTGGTTTAAACAATCTGATGTGGAGGTGAAGAACATTTTGTTTTATTAAAAAAGTAAGGGACTTCTTGGAAGTTGCAGATAGAAAAGAGACTATTCAGGTGTACTCTGTTACCAGAGTTTTGTTTTAAAATTAAAGAAAACTTTGAGACAAGCCCTGTTTGCAAGGCATACAGTAATAGTCTTTTGGCTTCAGAGCAAATACCTTCATCTTTCTCACTTTTTTTTTTTTTTATTTTTAAAAATGCATTGATGCAGTGATTGTGTTTGTCTACAGTTACCCTCAAAGGTTTTCCATTCTTCATTCTGTCGCTTACTTAATGGCGTGTATCCCAGTTGCCTGGGTCATTCCATCACAATGTCTTCTGCTGTGGGATTCACTGGAGACAAGGTCAGCAGATGGCCTGTTGGCTGTGGAACAATCTGTTCTTCTAACTTGAATGAATTAGAACCCCATAAGTTGAAATAAAAGCCCTTCTCGCATTTTAGAGAATGTGCTCTCTCATTGATACGTTGTGGTGTATTTGAAGGATTCATATTTTGAAAAAGTGTGATCATTAAATAAAGGTTAGATAGATTTTTAAGTACCGTGCTTGAAAATTTCCGTTGTCTTACTCTGTAGCCATGAGTGACTAGAAGTAGATTCAAGTGCTTAGAGCATTTTTATTTTAGTTTTACTCATGCTTACTTGTTTATATCTGAAATAACACCAGTGCTTCCAGCTGCTGTCCTGAGAGCAGACTTTCCGTACATTTACCTGAACTAATTGGTACAATGAACATAACTTCAGTAGTACACAGTGGTGACAGAAGTAACTATAGAATGCTGGGGTATGTTCTAAAATGTGTTTGTAATTGTAGCCAATTTATTACATAATTGCATTTAAAGTTTCATTCAATACCTAAGTCCAAGTCACTGCGGCTGGAGTAGATTGACTTATGCCTGATGGAAATAGATCTATGTCACTATGATTCTTAAAATGATATTTCACAGTTCTTTTGTCAGTACAGTGTTTACAGATTTGCTATCAGTTTGTCTGTTGTTCAGTTGCCAAAGGGTCATATTCTTCCTCAGCTTGCATTACTTGTGATAGTTTTCAAGTGAAATATTTTTTACCATAATTCCAGGATTTTCACAGGATGAACTACCAATTTCCTGAATAGGAAATTTTTTTACTTGTTCTTTCTTTCTTTTCCTTCACAGTCTGATTTATTTTTAATCTGTAAAATTTGTAACTGAGAAGAAACTTCATTTTAGCATCTCCTGTCATTGGTTTTTCAGATCCTAGCAAGCCACTTTTTATCTGTCTGCTTCTTTCTGCTTGCTTTTCCTTTGTCTCGGTCTCTGCAGCGAAGCTGTTCTAATACCACCACTTTAATTGATGATGTTTTATTCGTAAATTCTTTCTCCAAAAGTTTAATCTCCTCCTATGAGATGGGATATGTTCAATCTCTGCATAAGTGTATGAGTTAGCAGAATAAATATCCTATGTGTTCATGGGAGAGTAGACACCCCCATGCCCGTGCTGTCAGCAGAGAGATGGATTCTGTTGATAATTTGTGTGGTGCAGTGGCTGACAAGATACAGTAGCAAGGATAAAACACTAGCGACTGCACTTGGCAAAATTTAGTGGTCTCTTCAGCTGTGAATGGGTCTGCTTAATTGTTCCCCTGCTGAAACCATGCATCAGAGCAGCACAAGCTGAGCAGTTGTGATGGCTGAACTTGCTCCTGCTGCTCATGAACCAGACAGGCTGCAAATGCAAACAGTAGGTGCTCCCCTTACCTCCAATTAAAGCATGGATGGGAGTTTGACTGTTCAGCTGCAGTGTCAAGTTACTCACAAAGCCAACTTGGGAGGTGATAAGCAGGTATTTTTGCTAGATATCTTTTCCTCTCTGGCAGAAATGACAGCTTGAGGGTGAAGAAATGTACAGTGATGAATCTCTCCTTCTTTTCTTTTCTTTTTCTTTTTTTAATTATGGAAAACGGTGGCATTTCTGCAGTTCACTTTAAAGAGGAAAAATTCCTGTGAGTCCTAAGGAAAGTTGTCCTTTCCTAAGCAGAATTGCCTCATTCTTCTGTGGAGCTGCAGTATGACTGCTTCTGTTCTGCTTGTGTTTTAAAGATACAAGATCAGTTGTTGTAATAAAGATGGTTGTCTGGGTTCTTGGGAGAAGAATGGCAGAGGAAGAAATAAGAAAGGGTGATAGTGTCATTTGAGAGGTTGCTTGTATAGGGCTTGTGGCTAAAACACCTTATTTAATATTCTTCGGTGTACTGTGATCTTGTCCATAAGGGCATTAACATCTTTTTGGTGAACTTGGATGTTGAAAGTGAGCACCCTAATGTCCAAACTTGCCTTTCAACAGTCTGCTCAGCTTTATAAAATGCTATGTGGATATCTAATTCAGGCTGCAGCTTTGTTCTGTGTGAGTAGCAATATCCATTGCAAGAGGCAATCTGTGTAATCTCTGTTATTTTTCAGATCTAGTTAATCACAATCCCAAGTTTTTCACCTGAACCATCCTTCCAGAGTCATCCATTCAGGTAGCTTTTTCTAATCTTGGGCAGTAATTACATTTTTAAACACAAAAACTCTGATTATGCTGTTTTAGAGGAAGAGCCCTTCCTCTTGTGATTGACAGTTCTTATTTTTAGGACCTCTTGGGGTTTATTTATATTTTTCTTTTGATTCAAACTTGGTTTTATTCTTTTTCACTGCAGTTGTGTCATGGGCTAAATATATGTCTTCTGCTTGTGCAGACAATATCTGCTTATATCAAGGACACAGTTTTTAAAATTACGTACACAACAGCACATCTTTGTGTAATATTACTGTGATCAGTACTGTTTCTTAATAAGCAACACCATATTGGTCCATTCCTGAGGAGAGTCTCACAAAGATGAGTTAAGTTTTCCAGAGTGAGATGAATTTCTCACTTGCTCCCCCCTAGTCTCCCGAAACTGGTATTCAGAAATAAATCTTTTAGGAGAAGAATTTAATTATTTCACATTTCCCACGTTGTTGGCACTAATTAACTGGCTGTGCTTTGGATTCTTGTCCTCATTTGGGAAGTCTGAATGAACTTTGTAGATACAACAATTTTAGAGACTTCAGAGGGCTACAGCTCTGTAGAGCATGATTAGTTTCACTTATTGGCTTGACCCAGGACACTTATTCTACTTAGCTGAAGTCATGAAAATCCTAGATACTGAATTTATTTACATTTGTTTGAACCATCCTTTTTGGTAAAAGCAAGTATTTTTATTGTGACATTTCCATGGTTTGCTTTGTTTTCATTAATACTCTCCGTTTTATGTTTTTATTCACCATTAATTGTGTGATAGCAGGGTATGTTTTATTTGAGAGTGGGTTTGGGTGTTGGGAGAGAGGAAGAATAGGACTAAGTATGTGAAGGGAAGCAAGCTGCAATTTGGAAAAGGATCTGGAGCCAAGAGTTAAATTTTACTTCTTTCTAAAACGTGAAATGGCTTGAAAATACTCACTCCCAGGGGATAACCTTGGTGTGTTTGCTGGTGCTGTCTAGAAAGATTTTCAATTACTGTATCATAGGTAGAGTTTATGGAAAGGAAAGGGTTTTTTTCTAAAGAACAGGAATTAACTCATTTAGAACTAGTGTTTAGCCCATATATTCATGGCTACTAAGTTATCCTGTTATTGTCAATCTCTCTTTCTGTTCCTGTAGTACCTCAACAAAGTAAGAGGAAAGATTCAGTGTAGTTTTGTTTTGATTCCTCCACAGTGAGGAGGAGGCCCCTATCAGCTGGCTACCACTGAATCCTTGCATGAGCCGATAATTTTGATGGAATTAAATATTACTACCAAGCACAGATTAAAACAATAAAATTCCAAAGGTTCTGTGCTTAAAGAGGCAGGGTAAATTTATGAATTATATATACTGTGTGTAAAATTATTTCCTGCTGTCCTTACTCTTAGCACCAACATGACAGTCAACCAGGGGGGAAGAAACATTTCTTTTTTTTTTTTTTCTCTCAATTTTGTAAGTGGCAGCAATTGCTGACTTGTTACAGGATTACATTCCTGTGTTTGTTAGTCGCATCACTTTGTCTTCTTTTTATTTATCCAATAACAAGAAGAAGGAAAGAACTGTATGTAGAAGTATACTGCTAAATCCATAAAATGTTTTGAGCAGTCCATGATTTTTCAATCCATGGAGTTCATAATTTAGTTTGTTTGTTATGGTTTCTGTAGGTCTCAGGACTTTTTGAAATACTGAAATATATTGAGAGTGCTTGACTAAACCTAGCATAGCGTGTGTTTGCATTTCTGGCATGTCATTGCAGACTTCTCGTGGTATAGTGGGAAACCATAAAGGTCAGTAGCTGTATGTCCATACAGTAACTTCAGGGTTCAGGACCATGATCCTAACCAGAAAGGGCATTGCAAGTGTATTATTCTAATGAGAAAGATTAGAAACAAATCAGAATATTTTTAAATGTGTCACATTTGCTTACAGCAGATTCAACAATGAGTTTAGCCCCAGGGGCAAAGAATAGCACAATAGAGGGACTTGAATGCCTGCTTTTCTTTTATAGGTGATATCTGTAGAACAGGAGGTAAGAAATATTGTCTGGGCTTCTTTGGGAAGCTTGGAAGAGCTGATGAATTCATCAATCCCTTTTATGCAGCTCTTCTGGAGGATTTAAATCTTCCTGCCTTCATCTTATTAAATTATTATGAGAAAGTCATTCTATTGTTATCAAATTCATTTTTCTTATGCAAGTTTCTGAGCTATTTTTGTTATAGAAAGGTATTGTCTCACTGATAACATTGCCGGTGGGAAGGAGGGCTTGGACTGGCTCGTGCAAATGGAAAATACATGGAGAAAATCAGAGTACAAAGAAGTCTTCAGTGCCTATAGCTGACATTTCTTAGAAAATGAGGTCTCTTAAGCCTCCTAGTATAGTCTGGAGAGACACTTCACTTAGTCCATTAATCTATCTGAAAAGCTTTACTACTTGAGTTCAACAAATAAATCTATTCAAGGCCTACAAAATTTTCAAATCCAGAAATAGCCTGTTGGTGGGACACTTTAAAAAGCTCGACCCTGTCAGGGAGTGGGTTTTAGAATCAGAGTAGGAAAATTCAGTAGCAGTAGCCCAATATCAGCTCCTACAATGAATCAGTTTAATCAAATACAAGAGCACATCATCATAGCCCTTTCTATTGTCTGCTGCTTAGGCAGTATAGAACTACATGAGATGCATTTGTGTGTAATGCAGAGAAAGAGAGGTTTCCTGGTTTGGAACCTTTATGATGAGCTGCTTTTTGCTGAATGATGTGAATACTTCTCTTGACAATTACAAGGGTTCTAACAAGAGACAAATATTTTAAATTTTCTTTGAAATTGGCAGTGGAATCTTCAGGTTAAAATTCAGAATCATTAATCTCTAAAACCTGGAAGATACTGTGGGTTACTTTATAAGAAATTAATAAAGCAGAAATTTAATAAGTTTTTATTTGGTAGGAAATGGGTATATTTAAATTAAAGTAAGGCATTATCTACAATCTCTAACTGTAGTCACGTATCGGTTCCTATTCTGTTGTGCATGGCAAGCTGATCTTTTAAAAGCTTTTTTTGAAAGGCAGCTGAAAAATTAATCGAGTTCATTGAGTTCATGGAATAGTTCCTCCCATCTCTGTGTCTGTGCCTGCAGTGGGTAAGGGCTGCCCAGCCTCCCAAGCCTGGTTCTGTCATCCAGAGCTGGCAGTGACTCTTCCCACTCCCATCTCTCACCAAGGTCCTTCCTGTCCTTAGCACAGTTTTGTTCCATGGCTGACCTCCCAGAACAGGTGATGCTGCAAACAGGGGATAAGCAGCAGTGGGGACAGGCCTTCAGGGTGATGATGATCTTCTGGAAAGAGCTCATCCTGCAGCTCGCTGCAGAGCGTGAGGAATGGTACAGCCCAGTGGGAAATTGCCTTAAGGCAGAGAAATTTATTTAATTCGCCGTCTGTCATCCAAAGTGCTGCAGTTGAGCTGTTTGGTAAATTGGATGTCAGACCTACTGTCCTAAAGATACACACTGCCCTTTTGAGGCTGTTTCCCCCAACTCTGTAGTGATTTGGGTGTTGCACGGTTGTGTTTCAGACAGCAGTGGGATCCATCTGCTTGTTCCTTGGCTGAAAAAATATCCCCTAAATGGGATAATTCCTAATGGTTTGTCAAAGACTGACTGAGAGTTGAAGTGTCTAGCTGAGGGAAGAATCCACAGTGCATTCCTCTTTAGAAATTCATACTTACTTTCTGCCATAAGGATTAGCCTTCTTGTTCCCAAAAGCAGAAGAGGCTTGGATAATGTTGCAGCAACATTGTTTTGGGCTTCCCCCAGCTTTTTTCTCTCCTTTCTAAGTTCACTCAGTAGTTTTGCAGGACTCTTGGAATTTATTGGTATATACAAGCAAGATGTTAGCAGATTTAGTGATTCTTGTAAAAAGCCAGAGAGAATAATGTTTTTGATACTTCTAATAAAGTATCAGAATATTTTCAGAAGAAAGCTAATGTTTGCTAACCGTATTTCCAGTAGGGAGGAGCTGTAATGGCAATAATGTAATCCAGATTTTTTTAAAAAATATCTGTGGTTCTGCATCCATTTATATTCATTCTGATGAGTCTGCAAACATGGTAAGATCATTGGAGGATTTTCTGGCCTGCATGATGTTTGTGAATAAAAGAGTTTCTAACTCATAGGAGTGGAAGTTACAGGAATCTTCTCATTTTCTGTTAACTCTCCTAGTAAGTGAGAGAGGGAGGGAGAGGGAAGGAAGGGCTTTACTTTGAAGGCATGGATTTGCAGGTGTTTTGCTGCTAGGAGAGGTTTTACTAAGTGTTAGTAGAGAAGAGACCAAGGAAGCGTGGAAGGTTAATGGTGTAAATCAGACTGCATCATCTGACAGTGCCTCATACAGCTGGATTGTAATGCCTCAGGAAGGGGCTCACCAGAGTGAGCACCATGGTCATTTGACCTTCGGCTCTGATTCAGTGTCTGGAGCTAACACATGCTTCAGCCCGTCTGTCCATCAAAACACTGAAGCATGTTCTTAAATCTGTGCACACAGGTTTGGGATGTAGGACATTAAGTAAAACCTTCTCTGCATGTAGAGCAAGGTTAACTAAGCTGTGGTTCTTCAGGTGTGTGTGTTCTAGAGAAAGTCAAGTGCTGTCCCACACTGCCACTGTCTCGTGACACATTTCAGGGGTGTCTTGATCCTAGAACCAAAGGGCTGCTAGTCTGGCCTTGGTATGAGCAGTTAGCTCTTGTCTGGCAAGTGAAGATGTGGGAAGAGCCCCACTTCTTTATCAGCATCTACTCATACCCCTGGAGACCACAATCTCATGCTGTTGCTGATGATTAACGAGATTGTTCCCTGCTTATGAATGTAGCAGCATCTCCTGGAGCACAAAAATTGCAGGTGCACCATGTTAACATTTCACAATGCAGGTGGCTGATAGCAAACTTTAAACCAGTATTTAAAGCTATGACACTGTGTCCAAAACCTCTGAGATAAACAAATAATTCCAAACTAGGTCTGTCTCTCTTGGCCTCCCCTTCCCCCTCTGAAAGGGCAGCAATCAGTTAAGAATTAACATGTAGCAATGTGACTTTTCTTTCACAATCAGGCTTCTGCTGTACCATTTCCATCAATTTTGGCTTCCACATTATTCAGCTGTGCACCAGACAACTCTTTTGTTATGTGCCAATTAACCCAGCTTGATAAATAGTGATTATGCATAATTTATAAAGAATAATATTCTTGTTGTTCCCTGTAAATAAGGCACTGGCTTAGCTGAGGGTACTGGTCTGTGAATTACTGTCAGATGTGATCATGAAGGTCCAGGAGGCCAGTAGCAAGAACTCTGAGGGCTAAAGCAGATAGAAATAATATCAACAAAAATAGATGGGAGGATGCTTTTGTAAGGGCAGTTGGGATGTTGATGTGGCATTTCTGTAGTTTGCACTTTCAGTATGAATAGATGTCTCAGTTCTAGTTCAGCTTCCACTGAATTCCATGTGAACTTCTCCAGTGGTACTGCTGGGTGCTTTATTGGACCCCTAAAGAGCATCTTCAAATAATTTCCCTGGCTCCTGAAGTCAGTTTTCACAGACCTCCTGTTTTTGCTTCTGCATTAACTGATCTGAAGCCTCTCAGACTGATAAGCAGTGGAACACAAGGCTGAGAATTGCATAGCCCCATGAACTTTGAGTAGAACGGGGGAGGAGATACAGAAATGTGAAATCCAGTCTGCTGGTCCAAGATGTACTTGCAGTGGTAGTGCTTGCTGGAATACCATTGCAGAGCCTCCAGGAAAGTGTGAGGGACTGTTGCTTTGGGTAAACTGGGCTGTCTGTCAGCCAGCACCATGCTCTGCAAACGTAGAGCCAACTGGAAACCCTCCAGAGCTGGAGGCTGCTTGCACAGCTGCTGTTTTGGCGTTTGCATCCCCGTTCTCCTTTGAACAACCTTAATCGTGACCTTCACCTCCTGGTGAATTTTACCCAGCTCAGTGCTTCAGGTGCATTGGCCACTTTGCCTCTTCTATTTCATCCTCTGTAATATATCCCCACAGGCCTATAAATGGCACCACCTCAGCACACTCAGCTCATCTTTCATCACACTGCCAGAGCCTTGTTTTGATTTATTGCCTCGCACCACAGTGGCCCAGAATGAAGTCAACTTCTGAAATCACTTAGGGAGGGATCTGCTGAACAAGCATACATTTAATAATATGCCTCTGCCTTTTTACTTCCTCCACACTGAGATGTTCCAGTGATACCAGAAATCCCTTCAGAGTGCTGGGGTGCTGGAGATGGCCGCTGCTGATTCACGGCTCTGAGGCACAGCGTTGCCTTCAACTGCTGCTCCTTGATTCAGCCCTATGTTCTGCCTAACATCCTCAGCTACAAAATGCTGCCCTTTTCTGATGGTTATGATTTATTTTTTTTCTTCATACCACAATGCTCTTGCTTTCCCTTAGCCTGTTGTTTAAAGTATTGTTAAGATAGATTGTCCCTGAAGAAGGTAACAATAGTGAAGTGAGTTCTCCCTGGTCTACCACATCGTGTCAAGTTCAAACTAAAACCTCTTTTTTTTTTTTTTTTTTTTTTGAACGTGTCTTTTTGTTCCAACGCAAAGTGCTTAATGGCTTGTGGAACTCTTATTACTTTGAATATACTTACAGAACCATTCGTGTTACTGTATTTATTAGAATATATATATTATTAGAATATATTGCCTGCTTGTAAATAAATGGCTACTGAATTTTCTAGTGTGTAATAACTGGACAAATTTTTAAAGAACAGGGAATTTCATATTTTCCTCCCACCAACAGTTTTAGAAAATTTGCTTCAGAAAATAAGGGATTCGGTTACCATCCAAAGTGATCAGAGCGAGCAGGCATGACATACAATTTTAAATTATAAGCATTTCACATGGTGCAACAGACGGAAACAAGTTATTTCACTTGAGTGAGTGTTACGCATTTGTGTTGCATGCACACTGTCCGTGTTTCTGCAGAGATTAGTCACGAAGCAGGAGTTAGATATTGGATGTGAAGAACACAAATCATCGTTGTTTGCTGTGAATATATTTAGACTCTGCTGCAGAAAGCTTTGACAGGTCCTCTGGCTCCCTCTCAGGTGTTAGCTCATCTCCCATGGTTCATGGAGAAAGGAGCGTGTGGTTATGGGCGTAGAATTGGCTGAAGCTTTTGCCAAGGACAGAGCTCAGTGAACTGCTTTACATCCACTCATTAAGTCTCAAACGCTCTCTAAATCTGAGGGAGGCCTGTGCCATAAATCTTAAGCACCCAGGATGGTGGAGCTGCGATCAGGAGCAGAGTGTTGGCATTGCACATACTGCTGCTGTTGGCAAGGCATTGATTATCCTGGAGTAGCTGAGCAGAAACATCTCTTCAGCAGGGTATGGAAGGCAGGTACCAGTGCCTTTCCATTTCTCTCCAGCAGTGAGTTTAACTGCTACCAAGAGAAGCCTCTTGTGCTTCTCCTGCAAGCATCTACTCTGGTGTCAAGACTGCCATAGGCAGAAAGCAGAAGAGGTCACAAATAACAAATCCACAGCATTTAAATTTGACTTCCACAAGAGTGTTACAAAGTCTTCTTTCTAAAAGCTCTTTGTTTAAAACTGCGTGGTATGTATTTAATGTCTTTCCTTTAAAAGAAGTGCTTCTTGTGAGCAGCTTGTGAGGATGGTGGGATCAGGATGAAAAGTGTTCTGTTAACAGTAGAAGATCGTGAATTACCAGGATGGGTTTAAGAATAGAAAGCTTGGCTGTATCTGTGGTGCCTGGTCTGAGAGCTTGAACTCCATCTTGTAAAGACACAAGCAGGATAATGTAGTATTCTGGTCAGCACGTACCTAAGTATAGTCCTTAAGTACCTTACACGTTTTTTAAACCATCTTCCAAAAAAAATCAGTTGATTTTTATGGCACATATATATCTTCTCTCACCTTTAATACATTTTAAACTTAAACCCCTATTTTATTTCTTTCAAACTTAAATGGTTTATACTTCAAAATGAGTCATGATTATCTGACTCAGCCTTCCAAAAAGAATGTTCTAATAGTACTCAGAATTAATGGTATATTTTTAAAAAAATCAGTGTGTAATAAGGATTTCTAATATGGTGGGCTTGTCTTTAAAGGAAGCTCTCAATTCTGATTGTCTGGAGCCTGGTTTTGTCATTGGAGGTTGGCATTCTTCATATGCTCATAAAATTCACACAAACCTTTCAGTGTGAAGAGAAGATCCTGCACACAACAAATTCATGTATATTACTAGGGTTTTATTTGGCCACAGTCTGTATATATAAAAGCCAAAATGTGTAGAGTTCAATGAGTCAAGTATGTCACAAGTAGTTGGGCACACTGAAAGAAGCCAAGGTTGTGGTGATGGGTTTGTACAGCACCCAGCACCAAGGAACTGTAATTGTGATTGGGACTCCAAAGTCATCTTGAAAAGCAGACAAGAAATAAGGACTTCTTTAACAGTGTGTGATAGAGTTGTGAAATGGTGATCAAAGTAATCTTGAACAGGATCTTGACCAGAGAGTGTTCAAGGCTGCTTGGATCTGAACATGTGTTTTGAATTGCTTTCCAGTAACTGGTTTGTAAAATATGAATGGATTAATCCTTATGCCTTTCATTTGCAATTTACTAATATCCCCCTCCTGCTGCCTGAACATGCTGTTTTTATTTGCTCTCCAAAAAAGAAATGCAAACTGAAATAAGTGTGTGTATTTGAAGAAGACATTAGATAGAACAAAGCAAGCCGAGTAGTTCTTTATAAAAAGAAGTAGATAAAACATTGTAATTTCATCATTGAGAAAACTGATGCCATAAGTGAAGTAAGAAGAGTAAATTATGGTTTTGTTTTATGCTCTGCTGTGAGGTTTTGGGTTGGGTTTTTTTGTTTTCAGAGGATATTTTTTTGTTTGTGAGGGCATATCTTTTGCTAGGTAGGATGAGAAGTCATGTTATAGCCAGTATCTCAGGAAGATTTGTATCCAATTTCAACTTGTAGCTTCCTTGGTTCCCTCCTGCCCCCAGGAATTTTCACTGTTAACTATTCAAGGAATAGCTGCTTTCAGAAATGCATCTTTTCTCACCTGAGTTTTAAACAATATTTTCTTCATGACAGAATTCAATATCTTAATTAAAATGTAAAAGATGTTTTTCTTGGCTATAGGTAAACGCGGTTCACTTAATTTTAAGTTTTTAATATGATGGGCTTGTTATTAAAGGAAGCTCTCAAGTCTGATTGCCTGGAGCCCCCTGAAAGTAGCTCGCTCTGCATTCAGGGGCACTGCTGTGCTGATCTCCTCAGGGCTTAAGGTAGAGAGAGTTGTTGCTTTTCATTCTGTGTATTAAAATGAAAGCAGTAGAGGCATTGTCTGTCTCTCTAAGAGTAAGTCTGTATTCTTACTGTAATAGGTAATGTTAATGGTAACCCTTGCTTTATTACAACAAGGAGGTCAGGATGGAGCCCTAGAAAATGGCAACTGCTCTGAGATAGGCTGCATATTATTCCATTATAAAGTAGTCCCATTAGTCTGTTGGCTGAAGCTGGCAGTGAGAGTTGTCTGGAATCCAAGACAATTGGCAGAAGAAAGTGGAGGGAATAAAATTATTTCACAGCTGAGGAAAACCCAGAACACAGAACTGAGGAAACAGCACACAATAATGACAGCTGAGATGGAGCTCCTACCTACGGCGCCTTCCTCCCAAAGAGCTGTGGGAGTGTCACTGAAACAGTTGACAGTGCCCCTGTGACACAGGGTGATCTTGTCAGACCTACTTCATCAGAAATTGGTATGGACAAAGGGGAAATTATTTGCTCATAAAAAGAGTAATGAAGGAGGAATAGTGTCTGAGGTATTGTAAGCTCTGACACCTGACTCCAAAACTACCAGGCTGTTGTGTCCAGGGCAGAAGTGCACTGGGTGCCACACCAGGGAGGATCCTCCTGACTTTTACAATTCAGTCATTAATGGTATCATTCAGTGGAAAAACATGGATTATGATCCACCATTAACATCTCTTTTGTTAGCTTTATACATCTTTTCTTTAAACGAGCAAAACTCAAACCTACTTGTAAATGTTCCTAGTAACGCTTCAGTTGTTTATAGTAAGAACTGGAAGTAAAAAAAACCCAAGGTGTCAGAGAAGTTTTGACTTTAGCTTCTAGGCAATAGACAGTAGAAATGTCAGGTCTTATACAACCTTGTTGTGTCAGGAATACTCACAGTCACTAAAGCACAGAGAAACTAAATACCATTAGAAAGCAAAGATAAATTTTAAAAAGACATAAAACGTCTAATAACTTGTGTGAAGTGGGGCGTCGTTTGAGACTCTGGCCTGCAGCCTTCCTGGGATCTGAGTGTAAAAAAAGACCTTATCTGGTTAATCTTATCTAGTTTCAGTGGTGGGCCTGATTTGACTGGGGGGGGATGGAAATGCAAGTAAAACAGACGTCTGGGTTCCTTGGGTTACACTGATGCTTAGCATGGCTCAGCTGCTATTCAGTATGGAAACTAAGATTTCTGTTTATTTGGCTTCAGTAGTTGCATTTCGGTTGGTTGGTTTTGGGTTTTGGGGGTTTGGTTTTGGTTTTTTTTAGTTGGTTGGTTGTTTTGGTTTTGGTTTTTTGTTTTGGGGATTTTTTGGTTTGGTGGTCGTGGTGGCTTTTTGTTTTTGGGGGGTTTTTTGTTTGTTTTTTTTTTTTTTTTTTTTTGGTTTTTTGTGGCTTTTGTTTGTTTGTTTTTTGGGTTTTTTTGTTGTGGTTTTTGTTGTGTTGTTTGTTTGTTTGTTTTGTTTTGTTTTTGGTTGTTGTTGTTGTTTTGGTTTGGTTTTGGTTTTGGTGGTTTTTTGGGTTTTGTTTTTTTAAATAAATTCTACTTACCACTGTTACCACTCTGCCTCTGAGCATTTTCCTTCCTTGGCAGGAAACACCAGTTTTTCATGACCTGAAAGTTTTCTTGACATGCTTGAGAATTCACAGACTTCTGTCATACATCACTTCCCCTCCTGGACATGATGGCATGTGGCAGCTCACCCTGAGAACAAGTCCATTATTAAATCTCCATTAATAAATACTCATCTTGCACCTAATGACAAAATAATGGCTTACCATGATCTCCCATTGGATAACTGCTGCTCAGGACCTCTTTCCCTCATTTGTGGACATCGAAGCTTTTTCAGATCAGGTTATAAAGCAGCTTGGTTTATGTGCTGTCCTTGGAAACAGATGTGCATCCACATAATTAAGAGTTTCATAGCTCAGCAAAAAAAAGTTGCTTTTTTTCTTGAGGAATGAGGTTGAACTAGAACTTGTCCAAATAATCTCTTTAACAGCCAATGTATGTGTTTGACCATCTGTATTTTTCAAATAGGAAAAAAAAAGCACCAAATAAATCAACTGTGATTAATTAAAGAAAAATACCAAAATTCTTACTCAAACATGAAGATTGTACTGATTGTCAGTAGAAGGTAGTTTATAAAAAGAGCTTAAGGCTAAGGCTTAGTTAGCCTTTTTAATTTTTTTCTTGTGGCTTGGTGATGTTAGAATAATAGCGTAATTAAAATGAATGTAATTACACATTTGTTTTTTGGAAAACAAGTAACAATAGGACTTCATGGATATTCTATAGGTTTGTCTGATCACAGGGGAGATAAGGTCACAAACTGTATGGAAGACCTAATGCTACAAAATTTTAACAAAACTGCAAGTTCAAAGTGCAAATGAACATTGAGGATCAAGATAATTGGCCTTTTAGCTTTTCCTTATAAAAACAAAGGTTTATTTGCCTGTTAAATAGGCTGGTAAAAACTCAGTTGGCATCCTACAGTGCATGCAGAGTAGATAGTCGGGAATAATAAGCTACTGGTAGAAGACAGTCTAATCTTTAAAATCTGCTGTGAATACAAACCTGAACCAGGAGAAATGAGAGTGGGCAGGTAGTTGTATTTGTTAGAAGATATTTTTGATGATCCTCCAGTAGGAAAAATAGTTGCAAGTACTCAGAGGACCAAATGAGAGCTCTTGGCTCCATGCGAGCAGCAGCTCCGTGTTGGCTCCACAGTGTTCCTTGGAGAGGGTCCTGCTTAGTCAGGTGGTTCACAGGCTGCTTTTGTCTCAGATTACTCACCGAGGATGGGCTCTTTGCATAAACGAGCAAAATCTGCTATGAAAGTATACTTTAATTCAGTTGAGTCACAGTTCAGAAGTATTCCTGAGTCTTACACCTGGTAAGAAATAATGGGTGAATCCAAGACTGTTTGAAATATCCTCGGTTTTTAGGATCAGGAGATCTTTGAGAATATGTTTGTTTACGTTGCAAGAAGGGATGATTCCTGGAATACTTGCTTTTCTCTGCACAACAGAATCTACATAAAAATGCCATTTTTAAGTAAAAGAAGCTTGATCAGTGAGGTACAGGCTCAGTGTATGTGAGGGCACTCAGCTCCATTAATTCCACTTTACTGATTATTCCCATGGGATTAGAGGGTTTACACACCATTTAAATGATTTGGAGACTGTCAGACTTTCTAATGTAATTTTGGTTTTCCCTTTTTTCCACCTGTAAGTTAATGCTTTTTATTTGTTACTTCAGAAGATAATTTTTTATGGTAGCTTTTCTGCCTTATATCCTGCTGGTATATAGTTTAACAAAATGCCTTTTTAAACAGTGTGTTTAATTCCTCAGTCATGCCTCTGGGAATAAATTCTTACTGTATTATAACAACTTCTATATCTTTTCTTTTCTGTGGTTGAGAACCCCTGCAAACTTTCCTTTCAGAAATTACCACCTCTTACTTCCTTTCTGTGTCTCACCAGCTGTTATTTGCTGCTGATGTCCACAGCTGGTCATGTCCTGTTATAGTGGCTTAAATACTTAAAGAAATTCCTTAACAGCATTTCTAGTTTTTGCATGTACAGCTCCAGGAAGAAAATCAAATTTTCACACCTGACTGCTGATTTTAGATGTTGTCCATGGTGCTGTGTCAATGAGCTGATATTGTGGAGAATCCTTTTTAAAATTACTTTAACAGTTTTTAGCGATGCTGAATGGTAGCATTTATGGTGGAAAATGTGGTGGTATTTCAGAGGTAGCAATGCTGTACTTTTCTGTGTAGAAGCCATGTCTTCCTAACTAGTGCTGCGAAGTTGGTGCAGTTTATTGCTACACTGAAATTAGTATATATTATCTCATTAATTCACTCCATCTGCTGCACCATACAGAATGATTTCAGGAATGGTTAGGAGACTTACCTCAAATATACTTTGAAAGTTTGATTGTATTTATTGTGTTTCAGATTTTAACACCCTTTTCTGTCTTTCTTAGTCTGTTCACAGTTTTCCAGGGGAGTTTATGCCATCTTTGGATTCTATGACCAGATGTCCATGAACACCCTGACGTCGTTCTGTGGAGCCCTCCACACGTCCTTCATCACCCCGAGCTTCCCAACAGATGCAGATGTGCAGTTCGTCATCCAGATGCGGCCAGCGTTGAAAGGAGCCATCCTGAGTCTCTTGACTTACTACAAGTGGGAAAAGTTTGTGTACCTCTATGACACAGAACGGGGTAAGGACTATGATTTTAACTGATTTTCTGTTTCGTAGCTTGCGCCGAGTACTACCAGCATCAGTACGTGCAGCCCAGTTTTCTTCTGGATTTAGGTAGGACATTCTGATGGTCCTAGAAAACAAGTTTGTTCTGAAGGAACTAAAATGAATGGATAAATGACAAGGAGGTATCTTCATGTTACTGATAATTTTTAAAGAGATAGTCTGAGAATAGTGTTAGCAGTGTAAGTGTTCAATTTGGCATGCCTGGTTTCCACGGAAGTGCAGACTCCACACTTGCCAGGGTGTTTGAGTCCTTGCAAAATAAATAAGGTCAGCACTATGAAACAGGCTGATAAGCAGGACCTTCCACTGTGCATGACACTGCAAATCCCACATCATTTTATATAAATGCACATTTCTCCTGTCACTGAACAAAGGCAATCCATGCAAATATAGGCTCTGGAGGTGCCTAAGCATTAATAATGGTCTAAGCATACAGCGTGGAGTCTCTGGAATCCAAAGAAAAAGGTGGGGAGAGAAAAAAGAAGCAGCTTCTTGCCTCAGCAAGCAAAAACTAATCCAACAACAGGAAAAATGTAACTCAGCTGTGCTGGGCTGGAGAAAAGATGCTCTAGATATCTCACATTCCAGAGACAAATTGAGGTACATGCCAAGAATGACCAGAGTTATGTTTAACAAAGTGGAAACATATTAAAAACAGTGTTTTCACACTTAAGGTAACTGTTAAATACTAATAAGCAGAAAATGTAGGAAATACTGTCTAAGAGAGATCTAGACATCAGAAACCATTTTCTATGAGGAATCTTTCAGCTGCCACTTGCTCTGAATGTATTGAATTTGTTGAATTTGCTCTGTTACAGATTTCACCTGGGTAGCATTTTTTTGTATCAAATGCTTGTGCCACTGCCCTTCTTACAGCTTTATGATTTGCAGCTTCAAGAAATTTTTCAGATCAAAGGGATCTCAGTAGAGACAAAGAAGTTTAGATTCTGTTCCTGGCTCCCATGACAAAATTTCCTTAGGCTACTGCATATTGTTAAGGATCAAGTCTTCAGTGGGTGTGCTTTTCACAGTGAAGAATGGTAGCATCAGCCAATTAAGAACCCAACTAAAACCTAAAAAAACATATATTGAAAGGAAGTAATTTTCTGTCTGAGTAAGAAAGGCTTATTTGATGTGGCCAAATACAATAAACTTACTGTGTGTGATGAAGTAAAATGCTGTTTGTTCCAGGACTGATAAAACTTAGCTAGATTAAGGCTAATAAAGTTTGCTTTGGAAAGAGTTTCACCAGTCATTCAAGAAATTTGACACTTTAGACTGGAAAAATCATCCAAAACAATAAGTGTTTCACTAGAACTTGTCTAGATGACATGACTATCAGACTAACTGAAATAATAATGAGAGTCAGGAGGAAGGGAGACTTGCAGCCTCAAAATTGCCATTATTTGCAGTTCTCAGTGTGTACAGTCTTTAGGTAGACACAGTCTGAGCTTAATATGATGGCTAATCCCTTTGGAGCAATTTACTCATAGTCTAACCAAAATCCTGTTGTGAACCTCCAGCATCTCCCACTGGTGTTAGGCTGGCCCTGAGTTGTGTCAGCCGTTCTGTCAGAGTGACAAATCTGAACGAGAGGGCAGTGAAGGTCACTGTAGGATTAGAAAATGTAGCACAGGGCAAGAAGCTAAAGGACAGCTGTGTCTTTAGTTATCAGTGTTAATTTTAGTTGATAAACCTTTTCTTCTAGGAAGAAAGAGAAACTTAAGAGAAATACCAAATCACATTTTTCTTCTAGTGCTGACAGGAAAAAAATCCAAAACACGCTTTGCAGAGAGCAATGATGCCTTAAGAAATGGCTGCTGAGGGAAGAAAGGACATAAGTGGTGTGTAGGAGAAACAATCATATGCTCACTCCATGCCACATGCTTTTAGTTCATGTGAAAGGGAAAGGCAGGGTTGATTTCTGTTTGCATTAACTCACATCAGTAAGTTGACACTGTTGTTTGCTGTGATGCATGCAAAATACCTGATTAATTGTTTGGTGCTAACTGCCTCAGTAGGCTTCTCTGCAGTAGGACTAAGACTAATAAAGATTATGTCAGGCTGAGGTGAGGTGAGGTTACGTACAGAAAGCTATCAAGAATTTGGGTAGCGCTTGTCAGGAAGGTCACCTTTTGTATCTCATGCTGAGGATTATGTTTCATCAAAACCTTCAGGTTTACTTTCAGTCTTCAGCTCTGTTTCTTCTCTTGCTTTACTTGAAATCAGATGTTGTTCCACTGAATTCAGTGAACTGAAGTAGCACAGGTGTCAGTGTGTGCAGGGGTAAACTTGTGGGTTTCATAGTCATCTTACTGTTGCTTGAAAGTGTGAAATACTTCTTAATTATAAAAATGCTGTGGTGAGCTATAATACTGAGCTTTTGTTTATTTAAATTTTCATAATGTTAAGTAACATTTTGGTTTATTTTTGCCAGAGAAACACAGTTTTGTACAGATTGTTCGCTTTCCATCTGTCAGCGTAACAGCGTTTTTTCCTAAGTTATTTTGATTTGCTGTACCTACTGTGCACAAAGACACCGATTTCTGTTAGGCAGATCATTTAAACAAAACCACACCAGGTGATTTCTATGATTTGCATCAAGTCTTCATCTTCTTCAAGGTCATAGGAGTCATCACAAGGCAGGAAAGTGGCCAGCTATGTTTGTGTAATGCCTTCCTTCTCAGTGGCAGCTCAGTCTGGACAGAGGTATAGAGACATCACAATTTTCTTGTGGCATTGTAACCAAACCCCTGACTAAATCTGAAGTTCCTCTGTCGTTTGGTTTTGATTTAGTCCATCAGTAGGTATCTAGCAAGACCTAAAGTCAAGGGGAAAAAAGCCTTAATAAATAAGGTTATTGTTGGGTAACTTTTTTTTCCATCAGCTAGCAGTGGCTAGATGCAGGCTGAGGCAGGGATGTGTTAATCTAATGCCCCAGGTTGTTTGGCTAAGGAGAGTTGAAAATGTCTGCTTTAAAAGCAGTTACGTCTTTAATCCTTACTGCTACCAAAAGACAAACGTTTGACCTGAATGTGTTGAATAGGTAAGGATACAGAAGGTCTCAAAATATAGGTTCAGAAAATATGACCAGTCCTATTTCTTTTAAATATAAAACCTCCTGGTATTCTGCTGCATAAAGAAATGCCAGGTGTAAAGGGGGGGGGGGAAGGTACAACTGGAAGCTTTTCAGTGATCATGTGTTAGGCATCAAATTGCCTTAAAATGGGTTCAGTACAAGGCAATGAGGTCTGATTCCCTGCTTCTGCTGGAGACAAGAAACAACTGTGTTGAGTTCTGCTTTTACAAAATGAGGTTACTTATCTATTGCTGTCAAAGGACAAGACACTTCTGTACTGCTTTCCCTGGAGAATGAGATTGGAGCTGATAAAAGAAGTGGTATGTAGAACCAGGCTCATTATAGCTTCCACAGAATTAAATTGATGGATTTTTATTTTTTGTTAATTAAGTAAGAGTTGCACTAAAAGTTACTCCTATGTAGAATGTGACTTTTTTTTTTTTTTTTTTTCAAAACGGGGGGTAGGATTAATTTTTATGGAATCTAAAAGGGCTGTGCTTTAGTACTTGTTGGATTCCTAGGGATTTTAGAATGTTGGGTTCCAGTGGACCAACTCTCTCCTGAAAACAGCAATGAGGGATGTAAACTAAGAGAGTGACTGACTCCTGAGAGGTGCAGAAGAACTCCTCTTTCCACATAGCTCATTTCTTAGATTCTGTCTTGTCTTTCTGCATGTCAGGAAGTTTTATTTTATTATGAAGATCATTCTTCTATGAAGGGGAAAATAAAAATAGTGGTAGCAGCTACACCAGCATTATTAAACCCTGAACTCAGCACCTGCTGTTCAGTCAAATGTCAAAAGAATCGAGAGCTGAGCTGTTCATTAACATGTTTATTCTTCAGAGCAGGGGAGTTGTCCCAGTAGCTGAAAAGCTGCTCTGAATCCCTTACTTAAAGAAAAAAGAAATTAACACTCTCTTACAGTTTTCTCAGAATTAAACATGGGCTTGGTCCATTTTAAAATTATAATTCTTGTTTGCTAATATGTTTATACCTGCTTAATTCTCCTCAGTTCCACCCATGAGGTTGATGCATTGAGTTTTGCTTACACTTTCAAAAGTATGAAAGGTTTTAAAATTTTGACATTTTCTTCTGTAAATGTCAGTCTGTGGTGAAGAATAAAGTGACACACAAAACTTGCTTGGCAGCCTATAAAATACCAAAAGTGACCAAAAAAGGGAGGGTTACTGCAAACCTTGATTCTTCTGAGTTTTTTGGCTCTGAGCAGGAGTGTTTTGGGCAGCAGCCCAGGATCGTGGGGGTGACATGCAGACAGACAGTATCAGTTGCTGGCATTTGAGTCTCTCTAGGTGAGCTGTCTCCTTCTCCTGTCCCACTTGGTTCTACAGTGGGAAGTCCACAGTAGGGGGTCAAGTCCTGGCAACACCTCCCCTGTCACAGACCAGGCATCACAGGTCTCTGCATTTTAAGATTTATGTGCCCCAGTAACTGCCATGCAGAAATTTTCTTCTAGGTCAAAAACAACTTGCAGCATGGCCACAGAATGTGGCATCTTTTGCATGGCTTTGCTTGAAAGGATGTGGTGCAGTTTCAGGTTTTCATGCTCTGCTACAACTGAGAACACACACAGTGTAAAGATCCTTATGACAGAATATCCATTTAGATTTAAGGAACAAGCATACTTCATGTACTTATATGCAATAGAAAAATTATCTGTTTCTTTCACTATCAGCCTTTTGGGCATGAGTGATTTTACCATCTTAAAATACCTAGAATTTGTATTTATGTAGGGTTGAAAGTCATAGATACTGCTAAGAGATGTTTGTATAAAATATAAATAATTTAACCTCACAAGGAGGCAAACCTTGACACACTTATTTAGGGCACAAGGAGGCAAACCTTGACATACTTATTTAGGGCACCTTGTTTCATTGCTTTCAACAGTATAATGTATGAACCAAAGCTCTATTCAGGAAACAAGCCAGGACCTTAACTGAAATATTTCAGGATTACTTTACTGTTTGATTTTACTGCCTAAATATGTTTGGGAATAATCTGAGTCAGAACAGTTAAATCTAGCTTTTGATGATCACTTTCCATTTATTTCTTCTGAAACCTCTGAAGCCTCGTACCGACTCCTTTTATCTTGGTCTCTGTGGTACAAGAGAAAGCCCTTTCACTGATCCTTGCCCAAACAAGCACCGAGACCCTGCGTGGGAGAATGGATGTTGGCTGGTTTTGAGGTGGACTGAGAGCCTTAAGCATTTTTCTCCTGGTCTTTCCCATTAGCTGCTATTTGTTTAGCTTACCCCTGGTAATCACTTAAACCGTTTTTCTTGCTTACAAACAAGAGGAATGAATCAACTTTGAAAGTCATCCAGCATGAGATGTATCATGCTGGCAAGATGCAGCTTAAGACCAACAGCACAGAGTTCATGGGGGTATTCTGTATGGCAGGCTTGTGCCTCTCTACAACAGTTGTGTACACACAGTGGGCTCAGTTTGATGTTGAGGTGCCCGGGCCCAATGCCTGAGCATCCCTGGAAGCTGTTGGAACACACACTGCTGTCAGCAGTGTTTTCCAACAAGAGGAGTGACTGCACATGTACAATACATCTGTGTCTTGCTCCACAGAGCCTTGGAGAATAAGGAAGTGTGTCAGCCCGTTCATTAAAAAAAGGATATTATGGCATCCTCATATCCACATTCACACTGAGTGTGAATCCAGTTGTGGTTGAGAAACTGTCAGAATCTGTCTTGACCTTCTGTGAAAGCAGGTCATAAACCTGAGTCAGAACGTTCTGGATACAGAGTAGGAACAGCTAGGTTCAGGATAAAGGATGTCTGGAAATCTAAAGCAGGATATGTCCATCGTTGTGGTCCTAAGGATGCAACCAGAATCCTCAGGATCATGAGCTGAGGCCCTGAAGTTACTTAAGATGTTTGCCATGGAATTTATATGAATGAATCCACTGGTTATGTCTTCAGTACTTTCCTTCATCTATGACACTTGGCCAATTTAGATGTAATTTCTTCTTTCAGGCTTCACAGAATTTACCAAACTAGTTTGACCACATGTCTTTTTCTTTCCAGAAAATATCAGCTGTTTTAGTAAGCATAAAGATGACTTGAGTGATTTGTAGAAGGAGAATAAATGTGAATGCATTTGTGACAAACTCACTCAGCTAGCAGGTAAAATGACCTCATATTGTATTTAGGTTAAGGAGTTTTTAAAGGATTTTTCTCTCACAGAGATAGATTTTTCTCTGGTTTCTCCTGAGATATTTAATATCACACCTTCTTTTCCTTTTTTTTTTTTTTTTTTTTAATTCTCCTTCTTGCAATTCAGAGTAGGGCAGCACTATGAGCCTGTATTTCAGGAGGTATATAAGATGTGGTAGTACAGTGGGATGAAAAATAGCTCCATAAAGTGATTAAGTATTAATCTCTAAAGAAAAGAAGTTTAAAGTTCCTGACATGAATTTTGTACTCAGCAACAAGTAATTATTCATTTCTTCAACTTTAGATGCATAGCTTTTCCTGGCCACCTCTTTTGCTTTGATTCATGATGCAAAGAATCATCGGGAGGGAAAGGTGACCTGAGGTTTTATTCCTCCTCACCCTGAGCTCATCGTGTTCACAGACTGTTGCTTTGCACTTATAAGTATTTCTGACTTTACCTTGGTTGTCAGCAGCCCAAGGAAACAAATCAGCAGTCAATGATTTGCACAGCTTAGCAGCAGTATTCAGGGCCCCTCTTCAGTTTGTTAAACTGAACAGAGTTGTCATCTCTTAGAGCAGCAAAGTATTCCCTTTAATGCTGAAGTGTTTATCCTCCAGTACTTGGGGCCAGATTCCCCAGGCACCACTCCACGATGTAGGTTAGCCCTGGAGTCTGGATTTGCAGTGAAGTCCATCTGTGCTCCTTGCAGCTGAATGGGATGGAGCCTAAGTAAGGTGCTTTTGCCAAGGTAGGAGCTTAGTGAGTGGTGTGACACACCTGAAAGTGAGGTATTTCACAAGCCAGAGCTGTGCCTGCTGCAGACACAGCTCGGGTCTGTCCTGTGACCCAGCACAGTGATGGGTGCTGGAGCTGGGAGTGCTTGGGAAGCTGTGAGCATCCCAGAGCTGTGCTGGCACGTACCAGCAGCAGTCTGGAAAGGTTAGCACATACAAGAAGTGGTTGGTAGGGTTTCTTAGGAGCTTCTGAGGGGTTGTTTGCTTAGGGGATATTTTTGCCAATGCTGATAGTAATAATTACATGCAGTGAGTTGTCAGGGCTGTGCACATATCAGGTGTAAGAAGACTACTGTTATTTGCATAAAGTGCTAATATCTTTATAAGATTTCTTCTATTGTTTATGAAGTTATGAGTTATTTCTCCACTCTGTATTCATGTTCAGAAGAGCAGTAATTCATTTTTGGTAACTCACATTTTGATAATCTGCCCAGCTGTACTTGAGAATGGGTTATAAAGGAGCAGGACACTGCACAGTGCACTGAACCCTCCTGCCCAGGGCCTAATACACATCCAAATGGCTTTGTTCAGTTGTGGCATTTTTTAATCAGCACCTATGTGTTGTGAGCATTTAACTGAGGCTTCTTTCCCCTTTGCAAAGTAAAAGACACTTCTGGCTATTCTGTCTCAGCCTAGTGAAAGGCTGTGCAGTGAAAAGCCCTTTTGCTCCTTTCCTGTTCTTGTGGCTGGTGTACAAAGCACTCTAAACACAGTGGCTCTGAGCTGTTCTTAAGTGTCTAGATCTCACAGTCATAGTTAAGAGGACTTTTCCAGAGAAGAAATGCACGACATTGGTAATTAAAGATTTTCCAAGGGTACCTTAGAATATTTTAGACCCTTGGAAGCCATTAAATAAATATGGCAAATAATGCAGAAACCTTCAGGAGTCTTTTTGAGCAAAAGTGTTTCATGTCGGTCACTCTGAGGGCATAATAATGTAATTTTTGTAGCTATATATGGCTTTGTAAATTTATACTCTGATCCCCTTGGTGATATAAAAATAATGATGTAGTCTCAGAATTAACATGGGGAAAGCATTTGTTAAAACTCTTGGGTGCCTTCAATTAGAGTGGAGTAGTTAATACAGAAGTTAATACAGAAGTATGTGTGGTTCTAATGGATATTTAGTTTATTTGAATGCATAAACTAAATAAACTAAAATGTTGGATGGAGGTGTGATATAAACAATATCTTTCCTCTGTTGAATGTAATTTTCAGTTACATTACGTCCTGCTGAGCCATTTAAAACATTTGAAAGAATCCATAATTGTCACTCATTTTTACGAAATGCCAGAGTCGTGCACTACATTGACCTCAGTCTGTGTGCATTAATTCCTCAAAAATTTTATTTGATGAGTTTAAGTCAGAATTGCAGTATGAAATCCTTTCAGTGCAATTTATTTATTTTGGCAGCATTATATACACATAACACCATCGTAGACAGGATTCTGTCATGATCGGCTGCTACAACTGAAGATGCTGTAAGTGTGTTTCTAGATCAAAGATCTGTTGCAGCTATTTGCTACAATCTTAGTTCTTTCTGGCTTTTTCCTCCCCTGCTTAAAAAAGGCATTATTATGATTTTAGGAGCCAGTATTAGTCTACAGTTTGTGTAGTTTAGGACATTTTTTATTAGCAAGATAAGGCTTTATTCTTCTTCAAGGGGAATGAAAAAGAAAAAAAGAACAAAAATACGGATATGAAAAATAAAGAAGCTGGTCTCCTGACATTGTTTGGCTCAGCCAGATCAAGCCTTTCAGCTGACTACATCGGTGTCAGTAATTGCTCTGCAGATAGAATTCCTATTGCTCAGTACTGCTGGCATTATTGATCACTTGGGTTTGTCCATGAACTGACAGTGATAATCTCAAATTAGATCAAGTTTTTATTAAAGGAATAAAATCAAATTATGCCTGAGTGTATACAAATAATAATGAGTTATATAAACACATAATTATTGCAGTACCATTTTTGCAGAGATTTCTGGAAAGTGAAGCCCCAAAGCCCCCTGGGGGTTTTTCTGCCATTTGTTCCACAGTTCTCCAGGCAAGCCTGTGGATTTTTAATGGCTTTGTAACGGTTGCCACAAAGTGGTAGAGAGGTGGGGGTGGGAGTGGAGAGCTGAACTTCTCTTTGAAAGGGGAGGTGTTTGAGGGGGAATACAAGGATGCATAAGTTATTGCAGCCTCAAGGCAGCAGTAATTTATGCACTGACAGTTTGAGTTTCATGCTATGCTATTTTAAAAAGCCTTACAATGAACTGTCTCTGTTACACAAGTGTCCGTGGTGCTTTAAGAGATATTCCACATCATGGAGACAGTTTGAAGAAAAACTTTTGGAACATGTTCATCACAATGTTGTAGTTGTCCTGCTTCAGTAAGGAAAAAAGAGCGATAAAAAAGCAGACTTATTTTCCAGATCTTAACGTGGATTTGGATGCCCTGAAGCATTTTGCAGGGTTGTCTCATCGCTTATTTGTCTGATTTTAGATGTGTTGATGCAAGTGAAAACTGTGTGCATCTGTATTGTTTTAGTGTAGTTATTGTTGTAGTCATCCTCTCTGGAACCACTTAGCTACACTTTTCAAAGACAACAGCAAAATGGATGTGAATGGCAGACATTTAATAGTGACCCATTTGGTTTTCATGTTTTCCTTATGCTCCAAATCAGAGGAGAGTACAGCTGCACACAGCATTCATAACATATAGGACCAAGCAATGCTTCCCTTTTGTCGTGACCGTAGGTAACATCTTTGTATTAAAGCACCATTTCCTTGTAGGAAAGTATTCAGCTCGGCTGTTTGATTATGAATTTTCAATTATATAGTAGTAATTTCCATTATTTAAAAAAATTATTGTGAAACTACACATCTGAAGGCATAAATAAAAACAGTGACTTCAAAATTTTGAAGTGCATAGAACTATACTGAGCTTTCATTAATAACGTACTGAGTGTAAGCAGCTGTAGACCATTACAATTTGGATTTGATTTAGGTAATCTCTGGGTTGACCTTCTTCAAAAACTGGCTGCAGTAGGCAATGTAAGCACACCATTGTCTCTCATAGTGAATTTTAGATGCCAGCTGCATCCTCATAACATTTTATGGGGTCTCCTATGAAAATTATGGATAAAACGATAATGTGAGCAATGATGTTACTTGTTCTCAAGTTTTAATTGCTATTCATTTTGCATAGATATCTTCTTGCTTTATGGGATATTAATTTGCATTTTTCTGCAGATAGTATTTCTGTGACTTTAGTGACCTCCCTCTGACTCAAAAGCTGGGTTTCGTCAAAACGTTTTTAACATTAAAACTTTTACTGCAGGGAATTCAGACTGCTACTGGATGTAACCAAGTCAGCTCAGTTGTGTAAAAATCAGCATATGCCTCAGAGCACAGCAAAAGCCATTCATTGCATTTCTTTGAAGTGAAGCTATGCAGATTTGCACAGGTGAAGATTTGACCTAATGTGTTTAGAAATAATTTCTTTACGTGTCCATTTCAAACAACAGAATTGTAACACAGAGATAAGAACTTGTACAAAACCATTCTTATAAAAGATGAAAAAATCTGCTATTTTTTGATATTCAAATGTACTCTTTTTTCTAAATCCCAGATAGGTAATCTTTCGTACTCCACATGAATAATGGATGCTATTTAAAATGTTTGCTTAAGAACAATGAGTTCATTGTATCAATAATGAGAAGTTCTGCTGTGGACCACTTTGTAATATTTTGACTGTCATGATTTATACCACTCGAGGTCAGATGGTAGAACTTCACTTAATTACTGTATTTAACCTACAGTCATTACTGAAGGTGGGGAGGGAATACATTCTGCTCGGTTCTGCAATGTCTGTCACAATGGGGATTCCTGAGAACTACTTTAAACAAACAATTGCAGATTATTACAGTAGAGTGGAGGGAAACAGGGAGGCTTCAGTGGACATTTTGCTAGGAAATTGAGAATTAGCTTCAGGTTTTTTACTTGAGGTATGTTTATGGGAGTTACAGTAAGAAGAATCGTGGCCTCAATTGTCACACAGAGACCAGAGTCTAGAAGCAATAAAAGTGGAGATTGCTGTGTCACGAGGGAAACTGATTTTCTATAAACTAATAAAAATGGTGTTCTAATGATTTCTCTGTGATCCCTCAGGGGTTTTTACAGACATACTTGTTAAAGAAACCTGAAAGCTGTTGTATTTCCTTGGTTTTAGATTTTTAATGACTGTCCTGTACAGAATATTCCTTGGTGCAGTGTCTTCTTCTCAAGTTACTATTCAGTATTTTCTCATTTCCTTTCCAGGAATTTGTACTTTATTCTGTGAAAACATAGCACTAGGCTCTTCAACATAGGTAAAAAAAAAAGTATATTTTCCTTCCTGCCTGACAGAATTAAAGCTTAGAAAGAATAACTTAAAGTCAAGTGGAACCTGAGAAGGAGTGGGAAATGTTGAGTGAAACAGAAATTGCAAAATTCATTTTGGACCAAGCTGAAAAATGTTAGTTTTTCTGCAAGAAATCTGATCCATGCTATTTCAAGCCTAACTTTTAGTTTAATCTTTGTTCAGTTTTGAAAGTAAAACTTTCTCTCGTAAAGGTCTGTTCTTCCAATGAACGTAATGTCAATTGAAAAAAAAAAAAATCACCAGCTTTGTTACTGAATTAAGGAAGCTACAATTGCTAGTGGGAGTTTTCTGTAAACACTAAGTGAAGTTATAAGCCCACATACTTATGCAGAGTATCAAAAAGTTGAGCGTGGCCACTGACCACAGTTTACAGAAGAAAACAAAAAAAATCCATTATCTAATTTGAGCCTAGAACATCTGTACATTAATAATTAGTAAGGTTAGATGGAAACTTCTTATTGAAGTAACTCCATTTGCTTGCAGGCGTGACCGACCTAATTTTAACTTGTATTTCATACCTGCACAGAGATAACTGCAGTGGCAGGAAGTGTTAAAGAAATCTTACTTCGTTTCCTTGGGGGTAAGAAGTAGAAGGAGGTAAGAAGTGTCACCCTGTTGCAGGAGGGCAGTCATGGAATGAGAAACTTTTGGTTTAAAGTATTGATTTGCACAAAACACAACTTTTCCACTCTTCATACCAGGGACCTCCATTGTTCTGTGAAATCTTGCTTTGCTTGAATGACTGCAGTAGTGGTAAACTGGGAGATCAGAACTATGAGTGCTTGGGCCTCTAGCTGTGTATGCCAGTTACTGTATGTTTTCTCCTGCAGATTAGATAATGCTAAAGTTCTTGCATGTTTTAGTTTGCTAACCATTGTAGTTTGCTAACCATGCAATCAGATTTGTGAGGCTTTGTATTCATGGAAGAGTAGTCATACATCAGTATAATATCAAAGCAAATAGAATAAGAGTTCTTTTGTTTCGTTGAATATCAGATTGAATATTCAAATAACACATAAGTATTTTAAATAATAATAAGCACTTGGCAGCATAATTGTGTGTAAAACCCAACATAATTGGAGTACTGAGCCTGTCTGGTCTCAAGGATATGTTTGCTACAGCTGCCTAATTTTACAAAGCAATTCTGAGAAAACATTAAGAACTATTTAGTTTGAAGCTATGAAAACAGGGAGTATGTGGTTTACATGCAACCCCTTCTTTGTAACAGTTAATCTGCTGCTCTGCAGCCTTAGAGGGGAATTTTCTATCTCTCTTTCCTTCTTCAAGCTAACAATTGATAGTCTGTCTCAGATGTACATCCCATTTAGTCAGACAGTCCTTATCTGTGCACTTTGTTGAACATGTTACAGTGAAATAACTAATTAACAGCATATTCTGTAGAGAATTTTGTGCCACTTTTTAAGCAGGCCACAGTGTACGTATCCTCTGAGATGCAGATATTTTGGTAAGTGGTTTCCAAAGGCATGCAGGACAGGTCTTTCAGAGGTATTTAGGGCTTCAGCATACAGAGAATGACGTTGTGAAAAGCACGTCAGTGAGCGCTATGTGTGGCTGTCACTGAAGGCAGTGGAATGCAGATCACTCACCTGCTGAGGTTCTTCAGCATCTGCATCTTAATTGCCTCTGAAAACCTGCTTCCACCATCCTACCCAAGTCACTTTTGGAAATGGAAGAATATCTGAAAATGTTGCCTTTGCTGTACTGTGAAGTGAGCCCGTTTCTGAGAGAATCATAGGCAAAAGTTGTTTCAAATTCTCTGGTAATTGCCATTTCTAGATCATTTAACAAAATCTTTACTATTTACCATGTACACATGCAAGAAAAAGACATTTTTTTCTGCATTTATTTATAATATAAAACTGAGAAACACAGTTTTACATGTTCAGATTTTACTGTAGTGTCATGGATAGATCAGTCTGTAGTTCAGCAGCAGCTAACAGATCTAGAGGACATGAATTCATGAAGAATGCATGACCTTTTGCTGAACATTCCATGTTCATGGTGATCCAGCAGTGTACACTTCCATTATGCTAATTTTTGGACAAATTTTGAGGGCATATGCGTGTCTGTCATAAGATTCTTTATATGCAGGGCCAGGTTTTGCCCAAGGTGATCGTAAGGCAAGGTTGAGCTTCTGCTGAAGCTACCTTTGAAGTCATATAGGTTACCAGAGTCCAGTTTCTCTGTGAAGCCTGTCATACTGGTATTTCTAATTGTCAATTATCAGAGCAGCAAATTAGAAAAATTCTGCCCATGCCTAAGCACAGTTACCTTTTCTTCCTTCTTTTTTTGGAAGTATCTTGTGCTGTAGAAAAGTCTGGATCTGAAGCCCAGACCTTGAATTTGTAGAGCCAACTCCAAGAATGCCTCTCTGCTTCCTTCCCCAACTGAGCACATGGAAACTTGGAGAGGTGAAGCCAGAGATAAGTGTTGGAGTCACATCCCTGTCTCTGTCAGTGAATCCTTACGCTGAAATGTTTGCACATTTCTGTATAATCCAGCCTCATATTTCATGTGAGCTGCCTTCCTGAGCTAAATCAGGAACAGCATGTGCCCTAACTGACCAGAGATCTGACAACCAGCTGAGCTTACTGTCTCCAATCCATGTATTTAGAAGGTGCAAAATAGAACACAGCAGGCAAAAAAATATTCTGTCTGTTAGGAGAGAAGGGGTACCTGATGCTAAATTTCTGAATTTTGGTGCAATGAAAAAGACTTCTAATAGCCAAATGGTGTTACAAGGTTGAATAATAAAAGCAAGGCATTGTTTCCCCTTTAGTCTCTTTCTTGAATAGCAGGTAAAGCCAAAGGGATTTCCTGACTGGCAGGCAGTGGGAAGTCTCTAATCTGCAGGTGACATGAGCCTGTTGTGTGTCACCACCCTGCAGAATAAACCAGGTTCTTTTGGAGACACAGAGCATTGTGCTGGAAGAGGGAGGTCACTGATGCAGAGCACGGAGCCACTCCATCCTCCTTCTGCCCCCTCATCTGTGGGAGGTGTTCTGAAAGGTCACTTGTTACCCCAAGCTTTCTCTGGGTCAGGTGTTGCCTATTGATGCCATGTGAATTCTCCAGTAACTTGGGAAATTGTCATCCTGTGGCACAACTACAGCAGGCATCAGTATAAAGCAGATCTGATCATACTTTTGGTGCTCTGGTCCGTGCAGATGAACTACATTTGTATGTTCGAGCTCCATTCAGACCAAATCTGTATTACCAGGTAGGTAGGGGGTATACAGGCCAGTTTAGAATTAATATGAGGCCTTGTAATTAACAAATATATCATTGTTATGAAGAGGAATGTACTAAAAAATACAGGAAATAGTGATATATAAAAGCTCCATATTGCCAGCTATTAGCAAAAACAAGGCAGAAATAGCCAGTTGAGTGACAAAAATGAAACACATATGCAGACTGTGAATATGGATCCATAAATTATCATTTATATTACCATAAAAACTCATTTAAATTTCAGAATACTTTTAAGCTCAGTAGTCACCCTTTGATTGCTTTTTTTTTTTTTTGCCCCTTTTTTTTTGTGTTCAGGATAAATAAAAGGAAATTAACTTATGGGTTGAGATATGAAACACATTCCAGCTGCAAGGGCAATTAAAATGCTGGCTACTAAAGGGTGAGATGTTGATGAAGAGAGACTTGGAAAGGCTGATAGCATCTATTAATGAAAATTCTCAGAGGCATAAGATCTGTTTGCTCAGGTAGTTTGAAAACTGAAAGTGCAGATAAAGGTTAGGAAGTGGAATAAATATTCTTCTAACATGATTGACTGAAGGTCAGATAGAAAAAATAATTTTAGTATGTCTGAGGACAATTCAACTAGCATTATTTTTTTTCCAAGACGTTTATCTGAGGTGAATCCAGGGTTTCTTTTGTGATGAATATGTATTTCAATTCATAGTCTGATTACCATAATCTCCTGTGATTGTTTCTTCAGAGGACCAATATTTACCACTTTTCAGACTCAGCAGTTCCAGACATGGTTTTAAGAGAAGGCAGACAGCAATACCCTTGCACGCTCATGTTAAAGCCCCTATTGTATCATGATAAAGAGTTAACTTGTGTTACCAGTATTTTTAAGTTTACAGCATACTTTGAAATGATGTTTTTCACTCTTTGAATATATGAAGCCAAGTTTTAGGTATTTTCAAAACCCTCTGCTGTTGATAAGTGAGTAGATAGATGTGTATCTCACTGCATATGTAACAGTACTGTGCTTGCTGCCCCATTCTAGTGTTTGGGCTCTGCTGGATAGACAAAGCCCTGGACTCTGTAGGGCTTCCTTGGTGAAGCATCTGTACTTAGTCATTTTCATTATTTTTTTGTTGTTCAGATATTCTAAAGCTTGGAAGTTAATTACTTCTAATGCTAATGTAATTTTACAATTTTTCCATTTGCATGTAAGAAGTTTTCCCTTTGGGAGAGCTCTCCACTACTCCTAGGCCCATGTCTCCCAGAGCTCAGCGCTGTCTGGTGGCAGAGTGCCCTCTCAACTCTGGTAGCATCAGCATCAGTACACACAGGATACCCTACAGCACAAATCACTGGACAGCACAATGCTCTTCACCTTCTGTCACTTCTCAAAATTCATTATTGCTTTTTCTGATTTCCAGTGCTAATTCTGCCTTCTCTACACAATTGTTTACCTGTTATATTTTAACCTACTCTGGTTTTGACGTGGTTCCATCTTTTTTCTGTTATCAGTCTGTATCCAGAATTCACTGTTCACTCAGTTATTATTCCTTTGAAAATTAGTTAAATAAAGATTTGCATAGCAAAGCTAAAACTAGAACACAGCTCCTTTGATAAGCTTTGGATCATATCCTTCTACTGAGGTATCCCTATCTGTCCTACACCAGCAGATTTGCCCGCAACGTTGTGAAAGTCATATGAATAAGTCCCCCTGTGGAAGTGACAGCATTGCTTACGGCATCTTTTTGTCTTGTCCTTGGTTATTGAACTCTTTGATCCCTTACTACATTGCTCTCATTTTACACTGGCACAGCTTCATTCAAAAACAACGTAGTTGCACTGACCTAAAACTTGAGTAAAATGAGAGGTGAGTTAGATGCAAGGTTGTTACAAAAGAATAGATCAAGGTAAAATTGATTCAGAAAGAGCCATTTAGGGGGAAAAAAGGTATTTTACTTGCATTCAGCAGCTCTGAATTTCTACAGTTTTAGCTATATCCCATCCCTAACAATATGAACCAGATGGTTCCTGTAAATTCTTCTTTAGAGCCAGGCAAGTTCACATTCACTCAACCAAGCTGTCATACCTATTTGTGTATATTTCTTTGTTTATGGATGACAGCTTGCAGTACTGTAGTGTATGTACAGGAGAAACTAGGGGCTTACAGAACAGAAAAAGCAGATTTTTTTAAAAAAAAATCATTAGAATGTGTTTGCTACTTGGTCTAAAAGGTTGTCTGTTACCCAAGTAGTGGAGTGTAACACTTTATGTATTGGTTACCAGCTAGAAGTGATCAGGTCAAAACCAGATGGATTGCACTTACTCTATTTTATTTAATAATTTGAAGATGAGTGTGTTAGACTGAAAGAGCATTCCAGGGTCCTTTGCTGAATTGCTTCCTGGTGACTCGTTCAGTAGCTTGTTCCTTGCTTCTTCCCCTACTTAGGAAGTTGTTAAATGGAGCTGAGTTATGTGTACTTGCCCCACAGCCGTGTTGGGATTTTGGATGATGGGGGATTTTGGGGTTGGCTAGTTGTTTTTTCACTCGTGCCTGACATGTTGATCTGTTTGCTTTCAAATTAGTGTTAGGTTCAGTGCCAAACACACAGAATATCCAAGTATATCTCAACTTACTGACCTCTGCTGCACTTGAAGTGTAAGCTGGCGTCACAGAAATTGTATTTGTCATGGGGAATCACTTGGCTGGATGGCCTCCTTTTTGGTGAGTTCATTGTGCCCTTGACAAACACAGCTCAACACTTAAATCCCTGAAGTTCAGTCATGGGCCAGAAGTGTAGATCTCTGTATCATGTCCCAGATACAGAGTTCAAAACACAAGTATTCAGATCAGAGCCGATGTTCGTTCAGGTGGCACAAGCATGCTGCATGTCAGGAAAATACACCCCTCATAGATGGTTGGTACTCAGCAAGGCAAAAGGAAGGGCAAGTGCTCTTTCCTTTCTGTAGGAGGCTAGAGGTCCAAGATCTTAGCAAGAACATCCAGGAAAAGAGATTTACATAAGTGGTAACCTTTTTAGTGAGTACTTTGGTGCCAACTGCAAGGGCTCATGTGATACTACAGATGTTCCAGTGTGATCGTTTAGTCATGTCACATTAATAGTTGCTGTTATTTAAACAAGAGTAAGTTCAGTGATGTAGCACATAGAATTTCATATGGCTGAGCAAACTGCTGACATGAATTTTGCCTGTGTGGATGTGGGAGAGGTTTCATGAGCTTTCAGAGATGCAAAAGAGTGAAATGTCCTCTTCACTTGTTTTAGTAGTCAGTGGAGAGATGCTTTTATCAAAGGAATGATCAGAAAGACTGAGGCACAGACTTTACTTCCCTGGCAGAAGTAGGAAGATACTGGCTGAATTTGTTTCTTCGGGGAGGAGTGGCCAGAATGTAATCCTGTAATTCTGTCTGTGTTGCTTGAAGTACAGAGATAGCATTGCAACAAATAAGATTTTCCCTGCTTTCTAATTTTTTTTAGAATGTTTTCCTTCTTTGCCAGCTTCAGTTCACGTAACTCAAAATACGTACTTCATCTCACTGAGAGGTAGCCTGGGCACTTGTTTTGGTCTAGTTTAATTGCTGTATTTAAATCAGCCCAATCATTTTGCAGACTGCTTGAATAAGGGCTAGCTTTTTGAATTCATCAGTATTTTAAGAATAAGCCAGACAATGGCATATTTGAATGTTAAGGCCTGGATCATCTAAGCTTATAGCAGTGCAGATCAGATTGACTTGTGAGATTGCACTCAAAGATGACAGGAGCAACCTGTGTGTTACATGACCTGGCAAGTATGGCCACAGCCATCATATGACCAGACTGTTCTTAGATCTGTAATGCCAACTTGTTAATAACATAGTGCAGAGAATGAATGTGGTGCCTTCAGGTGAACTAACCTCAGAAACAGTGCTTCCAGAAAAATGCCTGCCTCTCATGCTACTACTTTTTCACGTCCAAGGTATGACTAAAAAAAAGAGGTTGAAAGATCAGATTGGGGTCTAAATAATTTTTTTTCTTGTGGTCTGTATTGGTGTTAATGACTACAGAATGACCAGCCAATGAATTTTGGTGATGATATTATGTACCCTGTTTCAAGATAATCTCATTGCTGTCATCTTCTAGGAAGATTACAGTTTTTCATGCCTTAACTAATAAATTTTGGCTTTCTTGATGGAAGTAGTATGATGCAGTATTGATGAAAGCCCTTCCTGCATGACTTCTCCACAGACCTGTGGTGGATTTTCAGTTCTTCAGTCTTTTGGAGTAAATGTGATGCACACCAGACTTTGGACTGGAGATAGTTGCTGTGGCTGGCTGTTGCCTTCTCCTTTAGGGGAAACAAGCTGAGAGATACCTGTAAGAGTTCTGCACCTCCAGGGTGCTCAGGGGTGAGCATTTCTTGAGGAGCTGTCACAGGTGTGTGTCCTGAGGGCAGGGTGTGGCATAGCACCGTGGGCAGGCCTGGTCACTGACAGTGCTACAACACGGGAAATAATTTCCCTGTCCATTACACAGGCAGTGCTCCCAAAATAGCACAGCTTGCATTGTTATGCTAAAGAGAAAGAAAAGTTCACATTTCAAGATGAAATGGTCCTTTTAGTTAAACAATCATACTGCTTATGTAACAGCTCTTTTAATGGTAAAGTACAGCTGGAGCCTGGAACATGCTGTTTACAGAAATACCACGTAATGGGTAACGATGTAAAATGCAGTAAACGGCACTGAAGGCATTAGACATGGGGAGAGACCTGAGACTGGAACAAGTGCGGATGCAGGTGCTGCCTTCCTGAGAGCAGGAGGTTTGAACCAAGCTTTAGTAAACCAGGAGAATGGGTTCTGTGAAGGTCATCAGGGGACTGGTCTAACGAGCTGCTGCAGGAAGGGCAAATGGTTCTTCTCAAAGCAAGGGTGAGAGAGAGCCCAGGAGAGAGGAGCTGGCACAGCACAGGCGGTGCCCATAGGGAGGATTTCAAGAACTGGCAAGGGTAGAGGGGACTATGATTGTAAAGATTTGATGTGACAAGGAGAAACAGGAGGCAGAGAAGACAGAAATTACAAAGCTCTGAAACTTTTCGGTCTTAGTTTACTGTAATTGTATTTTCATGCATAGGAGAAAGGCTGCTGAGTAACCTTGCTCTTCTCTTTCTTGAAATGGTAACCACTGACTAATACACATGCATACAAAAATACACATGTACTCACACCCACACAAACATGCAATTGCACAAAATTAGGAAAATTCCCCAACCTTCTTCTGAGATATTCAAGGTTTGACAAAGCAAGTTCTGACTCAGTGTTAACTGAAACTGGGAGCATGGCAGTCAACCAATGGCATCTTCACTCCGGTATATTCATTTTCCTTCTTTCCTTGATATAGTTCAGAAGCTTTATATGTGTCATTAGCAAAAAACAGAGCTACAGATATGTTTGAAGTGTCAGTTTTTCATAGTATTTTGAACTAATTTGTTCAGTCTGGAGTAAAAAAAACCCTGGACTTACGGACTGTTGTTTACAGCAAGCTCGAGGTTCATACTTAGATGTTATATGAATGATGAAACAAAGTTGTAAATATTTATTACTGAGTGGAATCATGTCTTTTCAAAAGTACATCTTTGTACACAAAACATTTGTAAATCCCCATTAATGGTATTTATGTTTCTACATAAAAATTCCTCATTTGCAGCCAGCAAAGTATCTTAGGCTCAGATCTTCCTGCTACATGTAACACAATCACAATGCTGTCACAGACATCACAACCATTTTTGTAAAATATGATGTTAAGGAAGACTGAGTTCATTGTACTATACATATGTAAATGCCTCTCTTTCAGTAGTCTCAGAGGAAAGAAGATGCCAGAAAGAATTCTCAACCAGCGTACATATTAATTGTCACCTCCTTTCATGGGATAGTAAAGTGCATTCATACAAAGAAAAGCATTAAGAATCAAGGAGGCTGCACAGGGAAAGTGAGGGCATTTGAGTGAGACCTAAGGAAGTCACACGGTAAATTATGATAATCTAATTGTAATCCAGAAAATCATTCTTCCCTTGTTTGTGTCTGTAATGAGGCAATGGTGCAGCTCCTCTGGCTTCAGACAGCCACTACAGATTTACAGCAGCTGTGGAAGATCAGGCTGCAGCACAAGTTCTTTGTTATCGTTGTACCTCTACAAGGATGTGTGAGTTCAGAATAGCTGTTGGTGTGATTCGCAGCAGGAACATGTTGTTCCTCTGGAGCTCAAAGCCCTTTTGGTTTCACAGAACTGGTTATCACAGAGCATGATTAATTGGTTGTTGATCCTGTATGTTTATGTGGTTGTGTGTAAGCTTTTCAAATCTGGCTGGATAAGAAATCCACAGTATGACTAAATAATTGGACTGAAGTTTTGCAAATTATCTGGACGGAAAAAGCACTTACATGGCTATGCTTCAGTAAAATAAAAGTCTACTGAAAACTGCTGGGTGTGCTTGAAGTAGATGACCTCTGTCTTTGATTGGCATCTGCTCAGGATTGAAACAATTAGAACTATGCACAAAATGAAACTTCCTGAATGTAAACAGGTTCCCAGCTACATACTAAAATAGAGGGATGCAAATCAATATCTGATGATTCCTACATAAGCATGACTTGACAGAGATTCTGTCTTTAGTTCAACCACTTTTCACTTAGGGATTTGACTTGGGTTCTGCCTTCTGCCGAGGCACGGCTGTTTACAAGAGGCTGAAATGCTGCTTGCCTCTGTATTTCCCACTGCGTAGTCCTTGGTCATTCTATGCTGCTTCTCTCCTGCGTTGAGGATGCTAAATGAGTTGGTATTACCTTAGTGAACACGTTGAAAGTGTGGTTCATGCTGCTAGACTCCATATTTAAAAACATTTTCTGAAATCAAAGTGAGTATCAGTAAAATACTCGCTTGTAGTTGTGGCTCCAATGACCGTACAATGACTTAATTGACATTCTTGTGCAATGCTTGGATCCCTGCCAGTTAATGACCCATTGCTGCAGTCTGCGCAGGCAAATCACCCCTTTTGTCCTGCTCCTCAGGTGGATGGACTTCTGCCCAAGTAATGGCTGCAGGCTCCTATTCTCAACTGGCGCAGACCCCAGCATGACCATAAACATCCCTGAGAAGATCATAATATATCAGTATATTGGACAGATTCTGGTATGCCTTGCAGTAAAGTAGCACCAAGACGTTCTGCTGAAGTCAGTGACTTTGCCAGAGGCATAGCTGAAAGAAGAAACTGGTCCCTACACTGTTGTTTTCTCAAGCAGTGAAGCACTTGCAGGCTCTCAGCTAGTCTGTGTCCTTTAGATGATAGAAGTTTTTGTCAAACATTCAAAGTAGTTTTTATTTTTGTTTTTATTCTGCTTTTAAATGGTTGTATTGTTTCTTCCCCACAGGATTTTCCATTCTTCAGGCAATTATGGAAGCAGCAGTACAGAACAACTGGCAAGTGACAGCCAGATCTGTAGGAAGCATAAAAGATGTTCAAGAGTTCAGAAGAATTATAGAGGAGATGGACAGACGGCAAGAAAAAAGATACTTAATTGACTGTGAAGTAGACAGAATCAAACCATTTTGGAACAGGTATCTGCTTTTCAGAAATTGTAATCTCTCTGTAACAGACATCATTAATATTTCCAGAGCTGCTTATTTCTAGAGATTATTAAGTATCTTTGAGATGTGAGTCCCAACAAGTGGCCAGTTACCTAGTAAAGTTAAAATGCTCCAGTGATGCTCATAGTTAGTGGCAGCACTTACATGTAACCTACCGGGAAACGTCACTGTGGTGTTTTTTTCCCCATTGTTAATAATGAATTATTTTTAAGTAGGTAAGGAACCTAAAAGTTCAGCTGCCAGAGTAACATTACTGGAATGGAGGCTGCTTGTAAGGATTGCCAGACAGGTGCAGTTGTTTAAGTGGAACATGAAACAAATAAAAAGCCAGTGAAGTATCACAGAATCATCTTAAAGAATTCCAGAAGGAAACCCTGCTAATGAAAAATTCAGCTGGTAGTCCAAACGATTCATTAGTGCATTTTGGTACATAAAGCCCTCCCTCTGCACAGCCAGTGCTGTTGACAGGATTAAATTGTGGATGATGGAGTCTAAGCACCTTTGTGGGAGAAGATGCTTTTGGAGCATGGCTTTCCCAGTGTTGGCTTTGCCCCAGAGGAGTGGCCATACCCTCTGGCCATGCCAGGGTGCTGCCCCCTGTGCCTGTGCCCCTGGCTGTGCTGTGCCATGTGCTTGAAGAGCTGTAGTAACAGATACACGTTGTTGGAAGCAGACACAGGACAGTTCCTGCTGCCTGGCTCACAGGAAAGCTGGTGCTGGTGTGGCACCAAATCCACGCTGCTTGGTTATTCACAGGAATGTGGGAATTCACTTGCATTAAGACTGAAAAACGCTCTGATTACTGCCACTTTGTCAATTTAACTGTGGGTTCATGGTATGGAATAGATCAAGAGTAACATTTGAATTTCATGAAGCATTAGCATATCTCTCAGAAATGTTGTATTGTAAACTACCAACAAACTGACCTCACTGCCATAAACCCTGGGAAACATAAAAAATATCTTCACTGAGTTCCTTCTCAAAATATTCAGTTTCTGTCAAGCCTTGAGGTGTATCACTGAGGGTGAGTCTGTGGGGACAGCCAGGTGCCATAGCTGCTACTTACAGAGCAAGGAAAGAGGTGCTCAAGAGAACAGGGCACAAGCTGTGCTGGTCCCTACCTCTGACTGGTATGGTTGTGATGCTAACACACAGCATTGCATTTCATGCTTGTATTTTTAATATGGTGAGTGCTCTCTTTAGGGAAATTCATACTGAAGAGTGTAAGAAACTTCTCTTTTTATTTTCCTTTCGTTTGTTCATGTTCTTGGAAAAAATGCAAAGCACCATACCTACCCACAGCCCACTCTTCTGAAAATGCTGCAGAAGAGCACTCCTGAGCCAAGCTTAAAGAGTTCTTTGGGTCCACTCTCAGCTGAGAAGCGGGCCTTTTGTTTGATCTGACTTCATTTACATTTGTTCTCATTTTTTCTGCTATTGTCCAAGTAAGAGAAAAAAAAGTCAAACCATTTCAGTGCCTAAGAGGAAAGCTGTGTACCAAGCAAACCATGTAGCAAAAAACCTGGTGACTCTCTTGTTCTGCTACTATACTAAATTCAACTCTAGTGAAGTTTGAATTTTGTTAAATGTGTGATTTGGTCTTCTGTCAATGTGATTAGCATCTGTTAAGTAAAAATTTGCTAGTGGGACTTCAGGTTTCCCCAAACTCTACATGCTGGTGCCCTGATGCTAAAAATATCTTCTAATATCTTAGCAATTTCCAGAGGTTTTTTTAATTGGATACTGAAAAGCAGTGACTTAAATTTCTGCAGGGGAAAGTCAGTAATGGTGTATGGACCCTAGGTTGATAGCTGAGCAATTATTGTTTGTAGGCTTTTCCTTCCATCTCCTCTGCTTACCCTGTTATCTTCTCATAAAGTAGTTAAAATTTTTCAAAAACATGTGTCATGTTTAAATCCATCCATCCAGTTTTCACAAGGGAATGGAGAGTTGTCTTTTTTTTAGCCAAATGTGTTTGCTGATAGCATATTATTGAGGGGATAGATAAGTCTGGATTTGCATATTTCAAATCTAGCGTTTTATTGCAGTTTAAAAAGTCAATTCAGTGCTATGTGTGGAGTCTAGGAAGGCTGCTCAGCTGAGAAGCAGCAACATCTGAGCCTGGTACTACTTGCTGATGCACTTTGCAGATGGGTTTGTTTTCCCAGTGAGAACAAAAGGAAGCCAGGACACTCTACCTGTCTGAGCTGCTGTGTCAGAGCACTGATGGACAAACTGTGTCCCATAGAGGGCTGCTGTAGGCTGCCTCAACCAGCTGCCTCTCCATGCCTCTCCCTGTTTGGCCTCCTAGGAGTGGAACTCCACAGCTCAAGCCTCCCATCAGCTTCTGGGAGTGCTGCCTCCCTCTGGAGAGGGGATTTCTGTGGTTACTGTGTGGCACCTGCTGTTTCATTCTCTGAGTCAGCAGCAGCATTTGCCAGTGACCCTGGGTTTCAGAGGCTTAAATAGAACTTATTCAAGAAGAAAAGTCGTAGCAGAAGTAAACAGACTGTAAAGCACTAAACAGTCTACACACGCACTGAGTTTGCTATCAGACTTTTGGGCTCTTGGCCAGCCCGTTCAGCAGGCTTGTCAGTGCTCTGCTCCAGGAGCCATGTATCATGGCTTTGTGTTAGTGCTTGGATTCACTAAGAGTGACCTCTTTCCTCTGTCAGCTGGTCAATGTGTGCACTTCTCTTCCTTTGATCCTTTTTTCGACCCGTTCAGACCAGGCTATACATCTCTTCCAAAAATTTAGGCTCATCCAAAGACAATTACACATCTGGGGATTTTCTTCTGAGACTTCAGGACATTCTGGAATATTCTGTACAGCAGTGTACAGACATGTGAGTCAGTGACCTTAAGTATTCCATATGCCTTTAGCATATGGCACATGTGAATGTCCCTAAATTTCCAAGACTGTAACCTGTCATATGATGTATTTCTCTTCTCAGGGCTGTCTGGTACCTGATTTCCCAGCTGTAAATATAAGGTCAGGGAAAGAAGGCACCCCAGCTGCTACTCTGCCTGAGTAACCTGTTTTGTGCCAAATTTCATACTGCAGGTTGTTCTGTTTTCATTTCCCATTGAGAAGATTTTGTGATGGGCCTTATATTTTGTCCTGGAGCTGGATACCTGCTCAAACCTCTTCAGCTGTAGAATAGAGGGAAGCAGAGAAATCAGTAGTTATTCTGTAGGTTGCCATCTATTTGTTCCCTTGCCCTATAGTTCTATAACCACTGAGCATCTGGATCTGAATCCCATAGCACAACAAAACTATATCCAATTCAATCAGCTACTGGCCTCTCAGGCATACAGATAGCAACACTTATGCAAAATTCATAAGCTCCCTACACTTCTTGTCCCTTGATGCTAAAATATTCTGTATTTCTTCACAGATAGATATAAAATTTTGTTCTCATAAACAGAAGAACGTTTTCTTCTGAGAGCTAACAGTAAGCCTTAGCCTGTTTGACCATGTATTTAGAAGACATGGTTTTGAGTTTAAGAAATATGGTTTTCTTATTCCCAGGATAATAAGCTGTATTTCAGACTGGAGTGGCTTTATGTCCACTTAAAATAAAATCTCCTGAGGGCAAATGAGGAGGAAGAAACTCCATTCAGCATCAAAATGGTGGAACTTTACAAAAGACCTGTTTATTCCAGAGACTGCATGCTTTTATCAAAAGGACGCTATCTCCAAACGTAGTCGTGAAGGTTAGCTCCAAGGCAGTGTCTGTATTAAGTGAAGGCATCTCACAAAGCAAAAGCAATATTACAGTAGAGAATGCAGTCCCCAAAGTTGTACAATGACAGCCAGACTGCCAAAGACAACTTAAAGTGAAGCATCTCTAGGATTAAGAAAGGTAATCTGATTGACTGAACTCTGGCCTGTGCACGCACTGACTGTGACGACCTTCGAGTCTGAAATTTTGAGATTAGGATGGAGGTGTGCAGGTTTTCAGTACAGCCCCAGCTGCATCTCTCTGCAGAGCTGCTCAGATCTCAGAGGAGAGAGCTCACTGCACAACAGCTTTCACATTTAGGGTGTCGTAAGAATAAACACAGACCTGCAGCACTGGGTTGATGAATGGGCATTAGAAATAACAACAGGGAAAAATGTAATTGAAAAGCTTCAAGACTGCTGTCATATAAACTTCCTGGTTTATGTGTCCCATTATAAGCAGATGCTCTGATGGGGATTTGCCTGTGTTCTCCAGAGCAATCTGAAATACAATTGCCACAAATACAGAGGGACACTTGAAGCAGAACTGTGAGTAGCTTCAGCTTCTGCTTTGCTTTTGAAGCCCAGCAGTGCCATGTCCTCTGAAGGCACTGCACTGCTCGGAGCAGCCCTGCAGAGCAGCCCTGCAGAGCTGTGCCTGTTGCTGCTGCAGGGCTCAGGGCCACAGCCGTGTCACAGGCTGATTTTATCCTCTGTCTGTAGCTGGGGGGTTCAGCTGGGGCTCCAAGAGAGTATCTGCTTTGTAGACTGTTGCGTAACATCACTCAGAAACTGGTACAGTTCATTTTTACATTTCCAATCAACCAGAAACTTAAAATTTGGACATTTCTTCATTAGATACCCATGAGTATTGTTGAAACCAGGATGTGAAGCAGAATGAAAGGTCACTTCTTTCCTTCACACCCAGGGATTTCAGCAGCTCCCAAGTCCATATGGGCATATGGGGAGGAAAGGGGAATTCTAGGTCAGGCACCCTCAGGACATAGCCAGCAGAAGAGTAAGAATGGGCGTAATTCAGAAGTGACAGCTGTATCTGCCTTAAAGGGCCTGCTCCTGTCAGCTGTGAAAATCATAAAGGGCAGGAGATGAATTGCTGAAGCAGAGTGAGTAGCATCTTGGGTAATTGCCCCACATACAGCACCTTTCATATACACCTGAGGAAAGAATTTCCAGCTTGTAGAAAGGAATCTCTCCAAAGCCATCATCCAGATTTCATAAAACAAGCCAGGTTCCAAATGACAGGAATTTATCAGAGCATTATTAGTCATCCTGCAGAATGATTGAAGTAATGGCACACAAAGATTAAAAGTGTTCAAAAGACATTAAAGCACAGTTTTAAATGTATCTGACAGTAGTAATAATAATTAATACCAGAAACATCTCACTGTAAATGTGGAAGCTGCTGTTTGTAGAGGATTGCTGCCAAGCAACTCTTGTTTCTTGTGCCAGGGGCGTATGAACCTGAAGTCACCGTTAAGAGTTTTTATTTTCTGGTTTTTTTTATTTTTCTGGTTTATGTTTTATGATAATTTATGGGATATAATTGCCACACCAATGCACACACAGCATCTGTTTTAATACTTTGCATATTTTTACCACAATATTTGTAGTATGCAGTTGCTGTTACATTCATATTTATATGGCAACCTCTGCATTGCCATTAAATGTACAGAGAACCAAAATGTTTGTTTAGTTATGCTGTTGCAAGTATAGAGTCAGCCGTTATCCTGGAAATTATATTTTAAATCCTATCATTGTGCTCATACAGAGATTGTTTTCTCCAGTAAACTTCAGTTTTGAGTGCAAAACCTTCTTATGCTCACCCATGAATTTAATGTCTTACTCTGCTGGCTTGACCTGTCTCTGCATGAAGTAACTGGCTTTGTGCAAGTCCTATGCCATAAAGACATCTTAATATTCCAGAGTATGGCAGTAGAAATCAGTCTTTAGACACTGAAGTAGGGATTATGTTGATTTTTGTCATCTGATCCTTTTCCAGGTTGGCTGGATTGATATGGAGTTGAACTGTTCAGTGAGCTGGCTTTAATTTGCCTTAGTGGCTGTAGTGATGAATCTACAAGAATAAGTTTGAGTCTAGAGATGAGTTTTGCAGAATCCAGTGACTGAGCCTGCCATTGAATTCTTTCTGTGTTTTTTAGACATGTAATAGTGGTTGTTTGTGAGTGCCTGAGCAGCTATTGCTTTTTGTTTGTTTGCTTTGGTTTGAACTGCTAGGTGTTCTGTATCTGCAAGAGCCAATTTGTCTCTCTAAAATCTCTGATTAACCCTGCCTGACAGCTTGGACAAAATTGTCTTTACTATTAGAATTTTTAAAGATCATTGATAACAATTGCAGCAAACATGTGAAACCTCACCTTAACCACTTACTGTACAAATACTGCTTTAGAAGTATTCCACTCACCTGCTTAACCTCTTTGCTGTTACATGCAGATAAAATTTTCACCTTAAAAAGAGAGACTTCTTTACCTGAAAGAAATTACAGATGAATGGGAAGATAAACAGCAACTATCAGCTTTACTTCTGTAGCTGTTTTTCTTTCTCTAAAACTGCATGCTGTAGGTTTTCTTAACAGTGGCTACTGCTACTGAAATTGAACAAAAAAATGTTTTTAAGTTCCATTTCTTGCCTCTTTGGTAATTACTTCCTATCTAGCTTTTAAAATCTTGTGTTTATTTGTATATGTGGAAAAACAGGTGTTTTTTCCCTTCTCCTGCCTTTGTTGGCAGCTTTAATACTTAAATTGTAGTACTTGTCACTGAGTCAGTTTTGTTTTACTCTAGGTTTAATGGCTCAACAAGAGAAGCTTATTTCAGCGTGGGTCTACAGGGCATTGCTGAAAGAGACATTGTTACTGTGAAACAGATAATTGACAGAACAGTTGATGAAGTTATTGCGTGAGTAATGCTAAATTTTTAAGAATGCTCTTAGTTAATATAATAATATGTAGACAGGTAATAATAAAGACTTGTATATATAACATGCCTTAAGAATCTAGTTATATTACCATAAAGGCACCAAAGCAGGAGTAATATTTCTGCTGCTTCCTTTATTGTAGCTTGTTCTCATCAGTGTAACCTTCAGGAGTTTAATGATGTTAGTTCAGTTTCTCTAAATGACACAACATGATTAGATTATTTCATATCAATTTTAATTCAGTGTGAAAGATGTTATGTTGTAATGCTTCCTTTATCGATCTAATAATTAATTTTCATAACTTCACTTAAAGTGATCAGTGTTAATGGATATGATTTCCTTCTCTCATCACCCCTTCCCAAAGGAAAGGATTTGAGGAAGATAGGATTGAAGCCCTACTTCACAAAATTGAAATACAGTTGAAGCATCAGTCTACGAGTTTTGGACTTGCCCTGACATCTGTGAGTCTCTGTGTGTGGTTTGTTTTTTTTTTTTAAGAACAGTTAAAAAAAAAATCTACTACCAGTGTCTTTATAAAATGCAGGGTCATTTTGTCAGCTTTGTGTAAAACTTTCCACTTAAGGGCTCTTCCTTTGTCATATTGTGTACATCTTTCTTCTTTCTTTTCAGTAGCTGTCAGACTGTCTGTGGATTTCCCACTGTATGAGTTAATCAAGCAGTGAGCCTGTTGTCTTTGCCTGAATAGCAGCTTTGATTGTAGTGACACTGGTTACTTCTGTGAGGGGCATATCGTACTGGCTCTGGGAGCTGTATGCTTTGGCTAGATGCCTGTGTGTTTTCTAAAAGCCAAGTAGAAGGACTGTATTTTTCTATGGACTTTAGGATTGTACTGCTGTAAGTTAATTCCTAGATTCACAAGGGGAAATGTACACTAATGCAATTCTTGGCCTCAAATTTTAATACTAAATTGTTACTGAAAATCCATTCCTCAGCAGAATGTTGTCTGAAGAAGTCTGCAAGTCATCTTATATTTGGAATGAGTGAGGTGCAGTATTTGCAGTCACTGTGGAAATCAGGGTCTCCTGCAGCCACTCATTCTTTAATCTCCTCTGTTCCTTTCTGCTCTGCAGCAGCTTCAGTTCCTCAGTGGCTCTTTTGCTTTCTGTCTCTCAGGTGATGTATATTCTTTGCATGAACACGATTTCATTCCTAGATATACACAGGCAAAGAAGCAGAGCCCTGGATTAACAGGAGATTTCTACATGGACAAACAAAAGCTGTTTCAAATAGGCTGCCATGCAGCCAAATAGGCAAATTGTGGATATTTAGGTGCCTGTCATGTTTCATGGTAAATCTGGCAAAATATGCCAGACTTTAATAGTCAGTACTTTCTGGCATGTTGTGAGTAATTTCTGGCATGTTGTGAGTAATTCTGATGAAATATTTATGCATATAAATTTATCTCTCAACATTTTAAAGCCTTGAAAGTGATTCAACTGCTATGCCTTCATTCTAAAAAAGAAAGCTCTTGAATATTTCTTGCTTTTAACAACAAGTCTTGCAGCATTTAGTGTTAATACTCCCATAGAGGAGAGTTATGTTTCAGTTTGTTTCCCTGAAGTCATGTTTTAGAAGTTGGCTTTAAAGAGGGCCTAGTTACAGGGACCTATTATAACTAAAGTGATCATAGAATCATAGAATGGTTTGGGTTGGAAGGGACCTTTGAAGGTTATCCAGTTCCAACCTCCCTGCCATAAGCAGGGCCATCATTCACTAAATCCAGTTACTCAGAGCACCTTTGACATGTCTTCAAACACTTGCAGGGAATGGGGCACCCACAGCTTCTGTCAGCAATCTCTTCTACTGTCTTACCACCCTCAGTAAAGAATTTCTTCTTTATGTCCAATCTAAATCTGCCCTCTTTCTAAAACCATTGCTGCTTGTCCTCTCTGTACAGGATGTGTAAAAAGCCTATCTTCTTATAAGCCCTCTTTACATATTGAAAGGGCCACAATAAGATCTCTCCAAAGCCCCTTCCATCTCCAGGCGAACAACCTCAAGTCTCTCAGCCTTTGTAGGAGAGGTGTTCCAGCACTTTGATAATTTTTGTGGACCTCCTCTGGTCTACTCTAACAGGTAATATCTGTCTTGCACTGCAGGCCCCAGAGCTGGGTGTGGTACTTCAGGTGGGGTCTAACAGGAGTGGAGTAGAGGGGCAGCATCACCTCTCTGGCCTTGCTGGCCCTGAATCTTTTGATGCATCCCAGGATACAGTTGGCTCTCTGGGCTGGGAGCACATGTTGTGGTCTCAGTTCCAATTTCTCATCTGCCAATATCCCCAAGCCCTTCTCTGCAGGTCTGCTTTCAAACCTTAAATGACTAAACTTGTACTGATTATTAGTCATTGCCCCAGCCCCAGTGCAGGACCTTGCACTTGGCCTTGTTTGAAATTCATGAGGTTCACTTAGGTGCACTCCTCAAGCCTGTCCAGGTCCCTCTGGATGGCAGCTCTTCCTTCCAGAGTGTCCACCACACCTTTCAGCTTGGTGTCATCTGCAAACCTGCTGTAAGTGCCCTCAGTGTCACTGGCTGTGTAATTAATAAAGGTGTTGGATGGTGTTGGACCCAGTGCAGACCCCTGAGGGACAGGCAGTGCTTGTTACTGATCTCCCTTTGCATGCTGGCCATGGGACTGCAGCTGCCTGTGGGTCACCATCTAGCCAGTTCCTTATCCCTCCAATAGCCCATCCATCAGATCCTATCTTTACAGTCTAATAATGAAGGATGTTCTGTGGGATTGTCAAGGGTCCTGTGAAAGTCAAGATAGGTGACATAGGTGTTGGTAGTAGGAAAAAGCTGTTCACAAGAGGGTCAGACATTGGAACAAGCTCTCCCAGGTGGCTGGGACAGAGTTAGATCTCTTCCCAGTGGCCGGAAGGGGGCTGTGTTCTGGGTTTGTGCTGATAACTCAGAGGTGTTTTCGTTATTGCTCAGTGTTGGCACAGTGTCAAGGCCTTCTCTGCCTGTCCCCCCACCCCACCAGCCAGGAGGCTGGCGATGGGCAAGGAGCTGGGAGGGGGACACCAGGGGACAGCTGACCCCAAATGACCCAAGGGTTGTCCCACACCATGCTCAGCAGTAAGAGCTGAGGGAAGAGGAAAGGAGGGGATGTTTGGAGTGATGGTGTTTGTCTTCCCAAATCACCAGTACATGTGATGGAGCCCTGCTGTCCTGGGGGTGGTGAACATCTGCCTGCCCGTGGAAAGCTGGGAATGAATACCTTGGCTTGCTTGCACACAGCTTTTGCTTTACCTGTTAAACTGCATTTATTTCAACATGAATTCCTTTATTTTCACCCTTCTGATCCTCCCCCCACATCCTGCTGTGAGGGACAGAGAGTGAGTGGCTGTGTGGAGCTGAGCTGCCAGCCAGGGATGAACTGTGACAGCAAAGAAGTGGCCATGGCCCCAAGCCTGTCAGTGTTCAAAAACTGCTTGGACAGTGCTCTTAGATACATGGTTAAACTTTTAGGCTGCCTGCTGAGAACCAGGCCTGAACTGCTGTAATGACCCCACAGCAGCCTCAAATAAGGAGTGACTACTTTTATTTCAAGATAATTAGCTCAAGTGTGTTCTAAAAGAACACTATGCTTGGTATCATATTAGGGAATTTCCACAGATTAGATAAAAATAGTTGTTACTGAAAAATGCTGAGGTCTTATGAACCTGCTTGTAACTAAAGAGGTAAGAAAAGAGAATGTGGATTTGACAGTTATGATGCATTTGTTCTCTATATAAAGCCTATATAAATTCCATATATTTTTTGTAATATATGTCTGAAGATTTTTATACTTTGTTTTTTTTCTCCATTCACAGAGTAGAAATGGAGAAACTTTTGGTATCTTGCACTTGTGTTTTGGAGAACTTTCAATAGCAACTTGAGCAAACACAAATTAGAAAATAAAAGAAGTATCCTGGGGATATTTCTGGTTTTTTAGTGTTTTCTTTCTCCAAAGTCTCATCCAATTTACATACTTTACATGTTTGAGTCATTTTCCTATAAATCATTTCATCTAGCTGATACAAAACTGTAGTATGTACTTACTACTTTGTCTCTACTGCCTGTTTCTGTTTTCCTTCTTTCTTGAGCTGAAAAAATTAATTTTAATGTGAGGGACTAAAGAATATATATTGTGTATGAATATATATGTATATTTCCAGATATGCACAGCTATGCAAAAAAAAAAAAAAAAGGAGTAATTTAAAAAATAGTGGTTTGGTATGGTGAAATTAGAGGCAAGAATGGAGAGAACAGGGGATAGGTGATGATGGAGTAGAACCTTTATCTGAACAGTATTTTTCCCCCTACAGCTATGTTAGGGCTACTCATTCTGTGTCTGCTCTTCAAGTGTTAAGGTGGTTCTGAGCACGGCTGCTGTCAGTTAGAGACATGCAGATGGATTGTCCTGCTTACCTAATTATTCTTTCCCATTCAGTACATAGCCTCATGCTGGAATCAAGATGGGGATCCAGTGGAGCTTCTGAAGATTGCAGATAAAGTCTCTCAGTTCAGGCGGTGTCTTAAAGAAAATCCCAGATTTCTTCAGGAAAAAGTTAAAACATATTTCAAGGTAGGCAAACTTACAGAAAGTTATCTTGTGTTAGTTTTTAAATCATGGTTTTGTGTTTGGAGTTAAACTGAAGGTTAAATTTTATCACCATATCGCTTGTTTCCAGGTGTAGATTGAGCAGCAACATAATCAAATGAAATCTGTTAATTTTAAAGGTTTAATTTTCCACTTTTCAAAGTGGAAAAAAATTATCAGGCTGGTCATTTGGAACCATGTTTAATAGAACACTGATGAAATGCTAATGTTTTACCCAACTGTGATTTGTATAGAAGGGCACATCATGTTCCTGATAAGTTCAGATGTGAACACAGAATTTTGGACCTAGTTGTGTGTTCCTTAGTATTGACCTAGCAAGGTGTATCTCCTTTTCCCTGCAAAGGATTTGGTTACAGGTGAGATGGTCTTGGTGTTCCTCATGTTCTTTGAACTGCTATCTGAATTTTGCTGTCAGTGCCAATCACTTTCTGCTCTTTCTCTTCTTTTCCTCACCATATGTTCTTCTGGAATGCTTGCAGAAATAAAAAAATAAGCAGCAAAGGCCTTATAATGTTGAATAGTTCTGAAGCCCTGAATTAGTTAGTTCCAGAAAAAAAAAAAATCCAGTGATAGCAGTGTAAATGTGGTGTGGGTTTTTTATGGGATTTGTTTGTTTTGTTAGCTTTGTGGGGTTTGTTTGTTTGTTTGTTTGCTTTTTGGTATGTTTTTATTTGGGTTTTTCTTTTTTCCCTAGTCAATTTGTTTGTTTTGAAAGGCAGATTTATTATAATAACTGTCACCCTGACTGGAGTAAATCTTGATTCTAATATACTCAAAAACAACAAGAGACAGTGGCATCAGCTGAAATCACTTTTCCTAAGAACATTTACTAGTATCTGGAGGTAGTAGAGAGCTGTGTAGGGAAGAAATACAGGTGCAGTGTTTTTGTGAGTCCTTTACTGTACAGTTCTGTTGAGGGGGCTGAGGCAAAGGCACATCTCAGTAGGAAATGATGAGAATAGTTGGATGTTCTTGCATCCTAAGATTATATACACTGTTGTACCTTGTGCTGGGAAATTACTAAAGCAGGGAACAAGGGGGAGAATGCCATTCATCCTGTCCATTTTACTATGGCTGGTTAATTTTGCATTTCCCACTTTAACTCTGCACTCAGGTTCCTGTAGTCTTTTCATACAGGCATGGGGGAGATAAACTCATAAAACAGAATCTGATTACATTGTCCCAAATTACTGGTGTCTGTCAGTGTTTGACAACTACATTGAAATGGGCATTTTTTGAGGTCACTGTCTTTTGACTGGCCTCCCTTTCCTATTATGGGAAACTGAAGCTGCTTGAGTCATTTTGATATTAAAATTCCACAGTCTGGTATAAACAAACAAGAATTCAACAGCAGTTATGACACTTGCATAATGCCTGGAGTTCTGTGGCAGCAAGGCTGATGTGTAAAGCATTTCTGAGCAGGATAAGGCATGCACATTCTACATCATACGGGATCTCTGTGCACTCAAGCTTGGGCAGGTTGAAAGAGGTGTTTAATCAAACCCTCCTGCTTTTAACAGAATTGCCCCATCTTAGAACACCCTCCAGATAAAACTTAGGGCATGTAGCTCTGGAGCGTTATGTACAGTTGTTTAACCTGGATTTAATTAAACTAATGAGTACTGTGTGCTGTTGAGGGATTCTGACTCTGGACTGAAACTTTGCAGAAGGCTGTTGGTGCTTGTTCTTGTGGTGAGCAGCCTCTTCCCCACAGCAGCTTGTTCTGTGTGAAACCAAGGCTTCAGTCTGTGTGGTGGTGATACTTTTGATAACATGCAAGCCAAATGATGCACAAGCTGTTTATCTGCTGCTGATGGAGCAATAAGCTGAGGCAAGGAAGTTACCCTCAGAATTAATGCTTTGTTTTGGGATATATTTCTGCAGGATAATCCACACAAACTGACTCTGTCAATGAGTCCAGAGGAAGACTACCATGACAAACAAGCTAAAATGGAAGCAGAAAAGCTGGAAAAAAAGGTCAATGCACTATCTGAAGAAGAAAAAACACAAATTTTTGAAAAAGGTTAACTTGCTTTTTCACATTTTTATTTGTGTAACAGTTTTTTAGCTGTTGTTCTGTAGAATATCTTAAATTCTTAGGTACTCTCCAGCATTTGCTCTGAAAAGGATGGGGTTTTTTTGTTGCAAATTTGTGTATATGTGTTAAAGGGCTGTGCAGTGCAGTGCTTGCACTACAGTGTATGGTTGTATATTCTATTAATTTTAACTCTCAGAAATGGAATTATCAATGTCTTCATTAGGGCAGAAGAAAGGAAAATGTTTTAAAATACCAATCTGTTTATTCTTTCCCATGTTAACTTGCACTGAGTGGAAGATGAATTCACAGAATCCCAGAATTGGTCAGGTTGGAAGGGTCCACAGTGGGTCATCTGGGCCAACCTCCCTGCTCAGGGAGGGACATCTTAGAGCATGTGGCACAGGATTGCATCCAGGGGGTTCTGGAATATCTCCAGTGAGGGAGACTCCACACCCTCTGTGGGCAGTCTCTTCCATGCTTGATCACTGCACAGTAAAGTTCTTCCTCATGTTCAGTGTGAACTTTTCTGTCCATCAGTTTCTGCCTCCTGTCCTTTTGCTCAGCACCATCAAGCAGAGCCTGGCTCCATCCTCTTGGCACCCTCTCTTCAGATACTTACATATCATGTACCTTGAAGCTCTTTATTTATGAGCATGATGTCTGCTCCATGCTCCTGTAAAACTTACATTTTGTAATTAGATTTCTTGGATTTTCTGGTTGAAAAGTAACTATAAAAGTAATGCTGGGTTTAACTTATTCTGGAGAATAACTTACGCTTGAAAACCATGGGCAGTCATTTAATTTTGTTAAAGCAGTGTCTAGTCACAGAAATCCTCCAAAACTGTGGCATTAATCTTCTGAAGCTTTGGTGTGTGACAGGAGATAGGGGAGCACGAAATCAGAGGAGGCTTTCTACTTACAGAGATAAATTGGAGAGTACTCAGAGGTGACCAGATAGTACCTGAAAGTCTGAAATGTGAAAGTAATCACAACAGTTTAGCTGCAACAGTGCTCTGACAGAGCACTTGAGTAAGAACTGGAGCGGATTGGGTTAGAAAGAAGCTGCTTATCTGCCAGGTCTGGGTCGATGCTTGCAGAACTGAGTGACAGGACAGACTGGCAGGTGTCACTTAAAGATTAAATTACATGTCACTGTAAACAGGTTGTGAAGAGGGGATTAGAAAGAGAATCTAACAAAAGTGTTTTCTTTGCTGTTGTTACATGATAATCTGCAGAATTTGCTTTAGTAAAATATTTGCAGAATTGCCAGTAGAAGACTCCAAACTTGACCCTTGAGTTTTTCTGGTCTGCATCATCTCAGTAGGTTTTAGGCCTTGACAGCACTTTCAGTACAAGCTGAAAATGACAATTTGGTGTTCTCTCCTTACTAGGTTTGGAATTAATTGCTCTTCAAAGCAAACCTCAGGATACCTCTTGTCTCCCAGCTTTAAAAGTTTCTGACATCGAGCCCAAAATCCCTTTCACTGTGCTGGAGACAACACTCACAGGTTGGTGTCACCACTGTCTCACGTCCCAAAGAGCAGCACTGCTGGGTTCTTCCCTGGCTGCTGGCCCAGCTGTGGCCCCTTGCCCAGCCCATGGGCTGGCTCTGTGGCCCATAGCTGTGCTCTCTTTCCTCCACTCCAGCCCAGCATCTCTGGGCAGACATGGCAGTGGATCCACAGAGCTGTCACCTCTGAGGGGCCACATGGAACAGCCTCCCAGCCTTCCCAGGGCTGGCAGGAGCTCCTGATGGCAGCTCCCTGCTGCAGGCACACTCCCACCTTGCCTGCAGTCAGAGGAGTCTCTGGCTGCCACATTCAGTGCTCTTGAACACTTTGCAAAGGCTTACCCAGGCTGCAGAGCTCTTGGCAGCTAGGGCAGCAAGCCTTCCTTGCTGCTGTCCCTCCCAACCTGTTTTTTACAGAATAGGACATACAGGAGCCATGGGAAAAAAAATAAGTTACTGTCTTTCCTCATAACTTCAGTACAAGGTTTTCCCTGCTTTGCTAGTGGCTCCCCAGGGAGTGATAGGAGATGGTAGATGTGAATTTTGTTACAGTTCTGTCAAAATTTTGCAGGTAAATACTGTTCCACATTATATTTCTAACAGACATTTTTCTTCAAAAATTACCAGCAAGTGTCAAGACTGTATAACTTTGATACAAAAAATGACCTGGTTTTGTGAAAATTCTAATGTCTATATTCTAATGGCCTGGCTTAGGAAGAGTGTACAGTACAAGAAGCTGCTTTCCTCAGTTTTTAAAAGGATGAAGGCGAAAAAGAAAAGCTTTTTGACTTGTTCAGGAACAGGTTACTACTTCTTTTGTTTGAATGTTGTCTCTAAAATATGACCTCTGATAGAAGAATTCTCTGTTCAGATTGTCCAGGTGTCCATTACCTTACCATGGACAGAAACAGGAAAACCCCTTTGGTGCAGCATTCAGTATAATGTGCAAAATTTAAACAAGAAGTGGCCCTGAAACACCCAACAGAAAATTATTCCCAATGAGATATTCTTGTAAGAAATCATTTTGCTTTTGTGTGTTTGTAGTGGGAAGCTGCTGGTTATTCTTTGCTTTTGTTTGTTTATCCCCAGCTGATGAAATTCCTGTCCAGTACTGTGCTCAGCCAACCAATGGGGTGGTTTATTTCCGAGCTGTTTCCAGCTTGAACACACTTCCTGAGGAGCTCAAGCCATATGTGCCACTCTTCTGCAACGTCATTACCAAGTGAGAGGTTTGCTTTCTTAGAAGCTGAAGCAACAGGCTGTAGTACAGCTTGCCAAAATACTAATACTGCCATTAATAATTCCAGCATCTGTCCTTACTATGAAAGGGAAAGGCTGATACGTTGGTTTCCTGCAGAAAATTGTCTTTATTTCCCAGTGTTGCTAAATAGTTTCCCCTTCTCCAGCAGTCTCTGCGTTGTCTTTTTGCCCAGCATCAACACAAGCGTTCCCTCAACAGATTGGAAAGTTTCTGTAAATGGGAAATATCCTAGCAGAGATTAAAGTTTTCACTTGAATAGACTTCTGGTGCAGTTTTGCCACGTGGGGGCAGAAAGAGTAACCCCATCACAGGGGAAAGAGGAGCACAGAGCAGAGAACAAGTGACCTGGGCGGGGAGGAATATGTTTTTATTGATAAGAACAACTGATGTGTTGTTCATGTAGTTCTTACGGATGTTGGTTGCAAGCCTGAACATAAAGCATGGTTTTTAGTAGAGCATTTTAAATTAGCAGGATGCTTTAATTGAAAAGCTTGGTGGGAAGCTTTTATAAGGCATGAGGTACTATGTTTGCTTGATAATGCCCCAAATCATTTACTTGCTAAATCCGTATTTTCCTAAACAGACTACTTTACAAATGCTACGTGGATTTTGGCTTTGGCATACACTGAAAAGGGAAACAAATCTCTCTTGTGTTTCACAGGATGGGATGTGGAGCCCTTGATTACAGGGAACAAGCCCAGAAAATAGAACTAAAAACAGGTGGTATGTCTGTCAGCCCACATATCATTCCAGATGATTCACACCTGGATGTCTATGAACAGGTAAATGAATCATAACCTTGCAGATTTTACACTTACAGTAACAGTTCTGTAGTTAAGGGTCAATCAGGGCTTCCAGGTAAAGCTAATGTGCATTGAAAACTGTGTAGGAAAGAATTCCTGCCTCTTGTGTAAGATATAAATTAGATAATTACAGTAACTTAGTGTTTTGTGTTAGAGGAGTGCTTGATGTGAGTGATCTGTCTCAGGCAGTGCTTCACTAGCATCTGTCACCTTATTTTTGAGTGCTCCAAAATATTTTGGAAGCAGAGGGTAGGGGACAGAGTGGTGTGATGTTCCATACAGAGATTGCTGTTAACATGTGATGTCACTGTTGGCAGCAGCATTAGATGTATGTGTTGGGCATAACAGTTCTGGCAATATTTCTTGAGATTTTTGCAAACTTGCTGGGGGTCTGCTCCCTATGAATCCTGGAGTTAAATTAAGGGAATTCCCTTGGAGAAAGGTGCACCCCAGAACAGAGCATGTACTTTATGGGAAAAAAATATGAAATTTTGTGTCTGAACTGCTGCTTGCTGTTGAGAAGAAGAAATTGAGCAATTGCCAGGCTTGCTTTGCGAGAAGAGCAAACACATTTCATGTCTGCTCTGATTTCAGTAGCACAGCCTGCATTAGAGTGATTTTGTGATGCATAGCAGTAGCTTGGCATCATTGCATCACTTCCATGAAAAGTTACTGTGCATTTCTTGGGCTCTTGCTGTGGTTGTCTTGTGTGAAGGGTTTTTTTGTGTTTTGTTTATTTTTTTCCTTCAGGGTGTGCTCTTTTCATCTCTGTGCTTGGATAGAAATCTGCCAGACATGATGAATTTATGGAGTGAAATATTTAACAAGTACAGTACATTGGGCTTTGTTTGTGGGTTTGCATGTGTTTGGGGTTCTCTTTTTCACTCTTCCCCCAACCATTCCCCTCTTCCTTAGAGATCCTACTTTGGAATTTATTTCCATAATTCTATCTCTGATGTCTTTTTAAACTTATGTATTACATCAAAAGCATGACTGTATAGTGGATTAAATGGACAACCAACAGTTTAAAAGCACTTTGTTGAACTTGGGATAGTGAATGATTCAGTAAAATAAATTTCATTGGTGTCCTTTTGCATGAGACCTGCTTGTATTCTTTTTCAGCCCAAGATTTGAGGAGGAAGAACATTTCAGAGTGCTGGTTAAGAAGACTGCCCAGGAACTGTCAAATGGTATTCCAGATTGTGGGCATTTATATGCCTCTATCAGAGCCAGCAAAAACCTTACACCTTCTGGAGAGCTGCAGGAAATGTTCAGTGGGATGGATCAGGTGAGAAGTTAATAATGCCCTTCAGCAAGGCCCAAATCTTTGACTGTGGAGTTCCAGAATTTTATTAATTCTTCCTGTTGATTTAATCTGTGTGCTGTCCCTTCCTGCACAGGTGAAGTTGATGAAGAGAATAGCAGAAATGTCTGATATTAAACCAATACTGCGCAAACTACCACGCATTAAGAAATATTTATTGAACAGTGACAACATCAGGTGAGCTAAAAAGAAAAGCGGCATTTTGGTTAAAGAGAGTTCATGGCCTTTGAATATGCTTTTCTCAGTCCACCTCGTGGTGTACTGGGGTTTTATGAAATGGGATGTCCTTGGAAAAATGACAGAAATGTTAATTTAAATTCCCCTTGCTTACAGAGCGGTAGCTATGGTAGCTCATTTTGTTCAGTTTTTAAATGGTATGAGAAACTTACAGCAAATTTAATAGGAAACAGTTGTACCCAAAGTTGTAAGTGACCTGTGTGATTTTACAGAAATAGTCAAAAATATGCCTTTTATTTTTCCCTTCAAGGTGCCCATTGTTTTGTAATAGTCAAATATAGTTTGATTTGGATTTTTGTTTAGCTCCTAAAAGGAAAGCAGTGACATTCTGAAACTTGATTTATGCATATATTGGAAAAAGAGTGCACATTAAAGTGTGTAATGTCAGATGCATTAGTTCCAAAAAATGGGTCTGCTTGAAGTGACATAAATTGCAAAGTTTTGTTTTTTAAAGCACGAAATTATAAATGAAATTATGTAAACATCTGTAGTGTTCAAAACCATGTTAGGGCTGCGTGTAAAGAGAGGATACAGAGGGCATTATTTTCCTTCAGACACTTTTATTTGCAAAACTGAGCTAGTCCTGTCTTGTGCACAAAAGTGGTTTGACAGCTACTGCTCAACTTCTGGTCTGAAAGTGTTCTAGGTCAAGCAGAAAAACAGCAATTGGACTGTAATGTTTTTTATTTTTTCCACATCAGATGCTAGATTGAGTATTTTGACTTTCTCTCTGCTAATGATTACCTGAGATCACTGACCTAACATTTGGATGATTTAATAGAAAGTGTTTAGAAAGACAAAGTGGTACAGATTATAAAAGACTCTCTGAAAACACAAAACCATATTTAAAAACTTGATATGTATTTTTGACAGATGTTCTGTGAATGCAGCACCTCAGCAGATACCAGAAGCATCTAAAGAAGTAGAAAACTTTCTAAAGGGTATAGCCAGAAGTAAAAAAGAGAGAAAACCTGTTCGTCCACATGTGATTGAGGTGAGAAATTGTCATTTGTCATTAGGGCATCAAATACAGTTGACTTGATCATGTCAGTACCATTGTGCAATCAGGAACAATTTGAACTCAGCCATTGTGTCCACGTAAAGATGTCTGAAGAAATCTGCCAGACATCTCTGTGGTCAGTTGTTCTGGTCTTGCCATGGAGTGTCTTCACTGCAACACAGTGGACAATAGAAATGCAGTAGCTCAGCTGTTAAGCCTCACCCTGGCGTTACTGCTTTGGCGTGGGATGTGGAAAAAGAATTTCTTCCTTTCCCTGTTGCATAAAACTGTAATTCCTTTCTAGCTGAGCTTTACTTGAAATGTTGGCCAAAAGCAAATAGGGCATGATGTGCAGTTCCTCCGTTTCATATGAGTTTGTTTTGTTATCTGGGTGTTCAGGACATTTGGCACAAAATATGCTTGATTCAGTGGAGTTGACAAAGGATCTGCTCTGTCACTATGCAGATCTGTCTTAATTTCTGATGAAACTGGAATAAGCTCCCACTTACCCATGGGTGAAATGATAGTTTGTAACTTTATGGGCCTCATTTAATCTGGGTCTTGGTGTCTCTCAGTGCCAGATTACTCTTGGAAGAAAATTAACTTGGCATTTGTTTAGGAGATACAAAGAAGCAATTGAGTACCTTGCTTATGTTTGTGAAGGCATGGTTTGATGATTACCTTGAAGAGGTTTGAGTGGAAGGGGTTGCATTTGTAATGGTCTTGGTCTAAATTGTTAAATCATCTTTTAATATGAGGACTGGCTCTCTTACAGAAAAGTTCCAAAGTGAAACCTGTGGGAAGTGAAATGGTTACTGGTTTGCAGATCACAAGAAAATTAGTTAATGTAAGTACATTATTGGTGGTGGATATTGGTATTACAGGGCTGTTACTGATGGTAATGGTTCATCTTAAGCTGTTACAGAAGCACAGCACTGAAACATAATTCATACCCTTCAGTTCCACAACTAACCATCAAACTTCCAGCTAGTCCCTTCCTTTCCTTGGTCTCCTGCCTAAATGATTCTGAATGTGAATGACACCTTACAGAAGAGAATTAGTGAAAATTAGGTGAAAATGAAGATCTGTATTTGGCTACAGGAATGAAAAACATACCCTGAACTCTCCTTTTAGAAGAGAGGGGCAGGGAGAGCTCAGCCCAGTGCTGATCAGTGCTGTAAATTCACTGCTCTGCTTTGCCCAGCCAGAGTTGTGTGAGGGTCTGGGAATGGGGTTTCTGAATTTAAGAAAGGATGGGGAGTTCTGACACAGCAGCACTGGAGGTGAGTAAGGATCTGCTCGTGGTTAAGTGAGCACACAAGCAGATGTGTGTGTGAAAGAGGCAAAGGAGCAAGCTCTGCAGAGGCCCAGAGACATGAAGAGGACTGAAAGTTTGGAAGTGAGGTTGTAAGGAAGAATTGAGTCTATTGCAGGTTGCAGGAATTTATACTACAGCTGTAGTCATAAATAGTTAACTTTTTTGTGGCTACACAGTTTGATTCTGTTTTCAGTGTCCAGAATGGATGGATTGGGACAGGATGTGTCGAAATGTACATGTGTGACCTGAGTGGAGAGTTACAAACATGTTTCAATCAAAGTAAATCCATGGCTAAATCCAAACTCCTTGGTAGTGATTCAAAATCTGCAGAATTGAGAAGCTGGGGTGCAAGGATGGGTAACTGATGTATGGTGTCCCTCTCCTTTACTTTTCCAAGGCAGTTCTTTGTACTGGATGGCTGATACGGGCACAAGCAAAATGTCACTGGTTGCAGGGTAGGATAAGTGGCAGCTTCAGCATTTGTATGTCTGTATGTTTAGCAGATTTCCTAGTTCTGAAAAAAGTGAGAGTTCTCAGATGGATAAATTGTCCCTGCTGCTAACTGTGACAATAATGTGTTCATCTCCTAGGATCCTACTTTCAAGCCATGCCAGATGAAGACCCATTTTGTACTTCCCTTCCCAGTGAACTATATTGGGGAATGCATTCGAACGGTTCCCTACACAGCTGCAGACTATGCCAGGTGGGAGGCAGAACATCAGGGAGCTTCTCCGTGCACTGCACAGCACAAAACAAAATGGAAAGGGCTGGGATTAAGTTATGAGGGGCTGCCATCCCCTACCTTGGAATAAACAGCCCTGCCTACTTGGACGTGTCCTGTGTTAACAGTCCTACTGCATGTAACAAATCTCAGTGCCCATCTTACAGTGATGTGACATTATTCAGCTGTTATTAAATACTGAGTATTGCTGTTGCAACTGTTATAACAAGAAGCAGTGCATTGCCAGTGGGGATCTGGGTGAGCTTTAGAGGCAGTTGAGACTATTCCTGTTGCCCAGTTCACATCTTCGCTGCTTCTGTTTCTCTCCTTTCAGCCTTCGAATTCTCGCACGGTTGATGACAGCTAAATTCCTACACACAGAAATCAGAGAGAAAGGAGGGGCTTATGGTGGAGGTGCTAAACTTAGTCCCAATGGCATATTCTCATTCTACTCCTACAGGTAACAGTGCTTTTCTTTCTTCTTGATGGCTGAGGGGACCACTGACTGCATTTGGCAGTGTCTTATTCTTGACTTCACTGTAGTAGTCTTTCAAGAAGTGAAATAAAAGGGATGAAATTAAGTTAGTGATTCATTGCTTATGAAGTTAGATTGCCTAATAAAACCATCCTTGCTTTCCCTTGTTTGTGTCCTTGGGAAAGCTTAATTTATCTTTGCTGGTAGCAACCACTGCTGCACCTCTGCACTTTGGTGTTTACTGTCTCAGTATCAGATTTATGTATAACTGGCTTTCACTTGTTTTGTTTCTGGGTTAAGGAGGTCCTAAAAAAGGAAATGCAAGACTACTCTAAATTTGAGACCATGGAGTAGAATGGTCCCTAAGGTCCTGAGTTTGAGAATACGTAGCTTCCTTAAAGCAACTGGCTGGAATCATCAGAGATTCAGCAGAAAGCATTGCTGGTGATGAGCTAGAACTGCTTGCTCCTTCTTTTTTATTCCTCTCTTTTGCCAGTCCAGAACAGCTACCTTGTATTTGGCTTACCAGGACACTTTCAGATGAAATTTGCACTGGAGGTATTACAGTTGTAATCCCCACTAGAAATGTGTGGATGGAGTCCTGGCTTTAGTTGTTTTCCTAGCCCAAAGGCAGCCTGGCTCAGTGCTTGGTCAGGGTTCCTAACTGAGCTTTGAGCAGCCTGGCTGTTTTGTGAAGCTTCAACAAGGTAGGACTTGTCCTGGCAGTAGTCCTTAACTTGTAGTTAACCTGTGGCACCTGTTTTACAGAGAGTAAAAACAGGTGTGGCAAGAAAAGCAGCTGAGAGAAGATAGGGCATATCATAAATATTCCTGGTGTGGGCAGTAATGTCAGTGGTGCTTTCAGAGCCCACTGAACAGCACTGGCTTACCTGACCTGCTCTTACTACACCACTTCTCTCTACACTCTCTCGGAACTACTTCTAGGCAGCTGAACTTCTGTACCTGTGTATCTAAAATTCTAAATCTGCTTTGTGTGTAGCACTACTTCATTCGAAAAAGAAACACAAAACCAAACCCCAAACCTCTTTTTGTACAAAAAAAGTAGTTAAAATTTTGGTTTCCCCCATGTATGTTTGTGTGATGCATAGTAAATTATGAATGAAGTAAGAACAAAGGAATTTCAGTTTTTCAATCTGTAAGACTGAAGTAATTAATTTTTATGTTTTATTTTTCTTCTAAGAGACCCAAATTCTTTAGCCACTTTGAAAACATTTGAAAAAGCAGTTGAATGGGCCAAATCTGGAGAATTCACACAGCAAGATATTGACGAAGCTAAACTAGCAGTGTTTGCTGCTGTGGATGCACCAATAGCTCCTTCAGACAAAGGTACATTCCCATCATCCTCCCAGGGCTCTCAGTGTTTATTTGCCTTTTAATTTAGGTTTAAAGGGAGGAAAATAGTTTGCTAAACTGTGTCAGATGGTAAAATGTGTATTTGGCAGATGAGGGATAATGGCAGTTTCAATGAATCCATTGATTTCTGTTGCTGCTCCCGTTCAGAAACACCTCATCCACTCAGGCTCTGCTGAAGTTTTGTGTTCATACTGCTCCTCTGCATCAGATGGAGGTAGATTGAGGAAATCATTTTAGGTTTGGAGAGCAGACAAATGAAACGAAATACTGGTCCTCTGCTTAAAAAAGATCTGGGGGATTACTTTCCTGACTTCAGCAGGCATACTGACTGTGAATGTCACTAGCCCTTTTTGCATGTTCTCTGAATGAGTTAAAGCAGAGAAGGCTGTCTGGTGGGGTGGAGGAGGTTAGCTTCTTTGCAGATCTGCACTCATGATGCATTGGTAGAATCTTTCCAGTTTACTGACATGTAGCTTTGTTGTCCTCACTTCCCTCCCTCCCTTCTTCTCAGCTGAATTTCCAAAACTTGTCCAGTTAAAATACGTTTCCTTCCTATACACAAAGGAATTACAAGGTTAAGATTAGTGTTATTTTAAAATGTGCTTGTATTAACACTAACTTTTTAAACAAGAACACTTCAGATTAAGCTTTTACCTGTCAGAATCTGGTTTTGGTCTGGGCAGTTAAAAAGCAATCGGTGCGACACCACACGAGCACAGTGCCTCCATGTTGGGTGTTGGTGTCAGCGAGGGATGATGAACATCCTTTGGCATTTTAACACAGATCTTAACAGAGCACTGAGTAGGAGAGCTCTGTTCCAGAGGCCTGGCAATACTGCAAGGAACGCCTGTCCCTTCATGCTTCTGAGTCACTGAGCCCTCAGATGGATGTGAAAACCTTACCTGGCTGGGAAGTCAGCCCTGCCTTGGCAGGAGGTTGGACTCATTGACTCAAATCCTCCCAGCCACCTTTATTTCCCTATGGTTGTTTGCCTGACAAAAAGCTTTTCTGTGATTATTTTGGAATTCTCTGGTTGGTCAAGGAGCAATAATATTTAGTATTGAAACGCTGTGGGCAAGTACTCCCAACAAAACGTTAAAGCATTCGTGTGCAGATTTCTGTAAGTACAAAAATGTGAGCAACCCTTCATGTTGCAGATACATCGCAATTGATTTGAAATAAAAAAAAATACTTCTAAAAATAAAGCTTCATGAAATGCAGTTTGTTTCAAAAGTTGTTTGAACTGACACTTCAGAATGAATTATGTCCAAGTTTCTTGGACCACTGTTCTGTTCAGATTTTTGACAAATTAAATCAGTTGCCAAAATAGATTTTTTTCCTAAATAGAAAACTGTTACTACCTCACCCCGGTTTTAATTTAGGGTGCTTGATTCAGTTGGATATTCTCTCAGAATGATGGTTTGATGGTAGTCTGTTCATTTCCAGCACACATTTCTATTGTAGGAATTTGTTTGCTCTCATTCCTGCGTGTGGCTGTGACAGATTGCAGTGCACCAGAGCAGTGTTTGGTTTTGTTTTCTTTTCCCTAGGAATGGGTCATTTCTTATATGGGATTTCAGATGAAATGAAGCAGTCGCACAGAGAACAACTTTTTGCTGTCAACAGTGATAACCTGGTTGATGTATCAAACAAGTAAGCCTGTGCTTAGTTGTCATATTAAAGTTACTGGATTTCTTCCCTCTGTCTTTCACACTACTTTCCCAGTTTTCTTTGGTAACCTAGAAAAGCATATGTTAATTACATCCTGCTTATTGCATGTTTAGCAGATGTAACTCCCTCCTACACTCTGAGTTTGTGGGAGATTGAGTTTTGGTTTACTTTTGAAAGTCCCAGAAACTGTCTGCGTAGACTATATGAGTAGGCATGAGTAGACTATATGAGCTGGTTCTACATGTACCATTTTGTGTCTGACTTCTGAATTCCACTGTAGAGGTAAGAATTCCACTACAGCCAAGTACTGGGTTAAGGAGAGACTCTTGTGAGTGGGCAAAACACAAGTTGTATGTAGCAAAAGGACACTCCACTCTTCCTGAGATGAGAGCATTTTTAGCTTCTACAGCAGAGCTGTGCTTAACTGAATATAGCAGTTTCTCACTTGTTTATGGTTTGTTTTTTGTTTTTGTTTTTTTTTTCCAAGGTACCTTGCAGCTGGGAAGAGCACTCGTGGTCAAGCTATACTTGGCCCAGAAAATGCAGATATCACCAAAGATCCCTCATGGGTCAAACGATGACTCTGCAGCTGAACATCCACAGAAAACAAGCCAATCTGTGTGACTACAACATTAGGGGTTTTTTAGTAACTTTTAGCAGTGCTATGGTCCAACTGAAATACTCATTGCTGTTTTTCAGCAGTGTTCACCAAACCAGTTAGAAGCTCCCCTTCTTGAAATAACGATGTGAAACATTTTCTAACCATACAGTATTTGAGAGCAAGAATTACATGCTCTGCATGGCAAAGACAGACTTTAATCTTGTACTGAAGCCTCACTCCTCCAATCACATGAGTACTATAGAAATGAAATATTTTTGTATATGTAAAACTCTAGTTTTAAATGATGTTTTGTTTGAAACCATGTCTGCTGTTGGATATATAAAGAGCTGTCTCTCACACTGACATTTCATTCTGTGGTGTGGTAATTCCAGCTGCCTTTGCATAAGCCACCTCCAGCCTGAGCAGTCTGTGACAGTACATTCCACCAAGCTGAGTGTGCAGTGCAGTGGGCAAATCCCTAATCAATCAGGGGAGTCTATTTTATATATAAAGTTCAGTTTAGCTTGACAGTGACCTTGTTGTCAAGGTCCAGTTAACATAAACTGGAACAAGAAAACAGTTTTGGCTATTTGTCAGCCTCATTACTTTTTTGATCAATATTGGGGGTGTTACTAAGCTTAAGCTCTGAGAAAAAGGAAACATGAAGCAAGGGCCAGGTTACACCCTTATGAATCTCAAGCTGCTAAAGCTGTTCCTCCCCACTCCCAATCCCAAGAACTAGTTTTATCATTCCTGTACAAGTGGAAAGGATTCCAGGTCCTAGCCTGATCCTGAAGTAGCAATGAAAAACACTTGGCCTGGTGTGACTGACTACTTCTTGCAGAGTTGAGAAAGGAAAAGGGGTGTTTCTTTTTCCTTCACTGGAATCTATAGAGAATCCTTCAAATGCTGTTCCCCCACTTGTTTAAAAGCAAGTGAACACATATGTGATGTTTGCAACAGTATTTTATTTCACTTCAGAAACATTAAGCACATCCTGTAACTCAACACAAGAACTAGCCATCTAACTTATTTTTGGGGTGTAAGTACTCTGAAACAAAGTGCAGTAGATGAGTAACTTACGGAGTGCATAGAACGGTGTTGCACTTGCTTGTTAAAGGGCAGTATCAGTAACTGGTGTTTTCCATTAGATGCAAGGGTTTGTTTCAAACATAACACACAAACAGGACAAAATCTGTGTGACAGCTGAACGTCTTGTTTCACATAAAGTGCTGGAACAATAATTTAAATGTTACAAAACAAAGCTTTAACGATTCTAAAGCATTGTTACTCACAATGTGCATCTATGACAACAATCTAAATGTGGTGTGTTTAGATGGCTCCGGTCTCAGCTTCCTTTGGGAGCATGGCCACGTGTTCCAGCTGGCCTGAGTCTGACACATCGTAGCTGGTCTTGTACTTGGCCAGGATCTTCATCAGCGGTCGCAGCTTCAGCCACCACTGCTCCTTGGGAATCCTGTGTCTGGGGGGAAACAGGGAGGTGAAATACATGGGGGGTAAGGCAAACACCTTCCTTATAAATGGGATCAGGCATTGACTGTCATGAGGGGATGTAAAACACTGACCCAAAACAAAGAGAATCAAGGACAGAATCCCAAAGAAATGAACCGGTGTTACTGGAAGATGTTAAGCACAATACCAAATTTGGCACAAAAATGCTGCCCCACTGAACTGAAACAGAAGTAAGGTAATTCTAGGCATTAAGGCAAAGGCAATCACACATGAGTTACTCAGCAGGACAGCAGAGTCCCAGGCTTCACCATGAGACTCTCAAGTGTAAGGAGGATGAAGTAAAAGCACAAAGGCAAAAGAAGCGACCAATCCAAGTGGATCTGGCAGAATTCAGGCCTAAGGCAAAAGCAGTTGGGAAGTGTTTGTTTGAATTGGTGCAAAGCAGGCTGTGGTGAGGTGTTTACCACCAGGCAGTGCATACGTACACAAAGTCTGTTTCACTCTTGAGCTCAGCCACGGGTTGGAAAACAAGGTTGCGTCTCCGCATTCCCAGCAAACAAACTGAGTCATCGGTATTGGCAAATACTTTCCCTAAAAAGAATGAAGTAATTCAGCATCTTTCTTACATGTATAAGGGCAATTACCATTTTTCTGTAATTAAACCGATCAAAAAAATTTACAGTACCCTAATTTCAGCTATTGATTATTTAACAGATTGATAAAACAACAAATTAGTGCTTTAATAGGGTTAGATCTTCACTTTTTAGCTTAACTCTGGTGATTAGTAATAACAGTGCAATTAAGCAACAAAAGGATTGAATTTTAGCATCCGGTTTTAGATCAGATTTTAGGAAGTAGTGCTTTATGAAAATTCCCAAAGACAACGTATTACCTCCTTCTGTCTCCCATGAAGGCAGCATGAAACAAAAAAGAACAGATGTAACTATACAAACATCAATTCCTGCATGCATGAAAACCTGCAATCACACTGGCTATTTTGTTTAAGACGATGATGAAACAGCTATCTGAATTATTGACCTCACTCAAGTGGAAAAGCTCATACAGCAGGAAGCACAGCAAGGCACTACTGAATAATAAAAACAGCAAGATGGGAAGAAGTATGTTTACTAAGAAACATTCATATGTTTGTAAAGTGGAGGAGTCTTACATACTAACAGACAATCAAAGACAGAGGTAAGAGACTGCACCAAACATATCCCCACCTTTCCGGTAGGTTTCTTTCAGTTTTTTGGAGATCCACTGCATAGCTTTTGCTGAAATTTTTGTCCCGAAATTTCTATCAAATGGTGAAGGTGCTCCACCCTGTGCGAGAATTGAATTCTAGGTTAGCTCATCAAACCAGGATTGGTGTGTGTTTTATCAGTTAGCTCTGCTAATGGCCTGCTCTACACCTCTTACTTCCATTTCCCCCACTTAGACAAACAAACTGAAAGCCCCACCCCATAAATCAATCTAGGGTGTTTAAAATTTGTGTTCAGCACCTGTGGAATTCTCACACAATCAATACTACTTCTCACTTAGAAGAATGGATGGGACTGTGCACTTTCCTCCATCTCAGCCTCAGTGATAAGAGTAGCCAAATCAGGAATTCCCTTTGCCCATCCAACAGCTGCGTAGTGAGATAAAGCAATGCAGGTAACACAGGCCAAAGGAGTAGCTCACTTCTGTCTCTTCCACAAAAACACCCATCTGCACAGATTTTCATAATGAAATCTCTGCTCTTCAAGAGGGTTCAAGAGGCAGATACATTACAGATGGGCAGGTAACTGTATTATGAAGACGGTATTACAATTAATTGTAAGACAAAAAGTGGAATTATTAATATAGAGAGAAGAGGAATAAAAATAAAATTCATAAAGAATCTAATATTTTTCCTAGATTTTTAAAAATTTTTAAAAGGGTTTGCAATAAAACCTGATGCTAAAAATACTTTCTGAGTTGGCTACAAAAAAAAATCCACACTTTTCCTTCATCTTGAATCAGATTTGTTTGAAATGCTTGAATAGTGTAGTGTGTACACTTTGTGCATACAAAGTTAGTCTTGTCTGTAACTTTAGGGTTGTATTTACCTGCTGCATATGGCCCAATACATTTTTCCGACAGTCAAACACTCCTTTTCCTTCTTCAGAATACAGCTGATAAATGAAATCAGTTGTGTAGTTCTCATTGCAGTTCTCATTTCTGTAACAGTTAAGGCCAGATGGTTAGCAAATTTACTCTAAAGCACTGGATGTCGTTCTAGCTACTGAATGGCAAATCTTTTCCCTTTTCTTGATAGCAGTAATCCTGGCTTGGACATATTCATCTGATCACATACACTCACTTCCATGTAACAGGCTCATGATTTTTTAGGGTTTTTATAGTAAAGGCCATAGCGTATGTGACACACTACCTTTAGTAAGAAAGAATCTAGAATAAAAGACAAACCCGATGAGAAAACTGAAAATAAGATGAAATATTATTAGATTACAGAGCAAAAGTATTTACATAGAAAGAACTTTCGGACTTGAACTTTCAGACAGGTCCCAGAATTGCCTTTTGGAGGAGCAACAGCTTTTCTAAAGATCTCAAGTTAAAGGAATAATCAAGGAATAGAGACTTGGAGTATCATTCCAAGTGGCCAAGTAGCCTACCTGGCCTGGGAATGCTCAGTATCACTGATACCATCTATTACGATGACTTTTACCTACCTCAGCACTAGACCACGCTGGATACTGGTTTTCATTTTTTCAGTCAAGTGTTCCACATTAGCCTAGAAACAAAAGTATTTTAAAGATCCACACAGAACTCTGTATCCAAAACAAACTTTAATGAGCCTTCATTTCCTGAGAACTTCTGTCAAATATTCCACATAAAGCATTACATGCAAATACCAAGATTTTTAGAGATTCAGGATAATATACTGGGCTATGGCTATTCATCTTGGGTTAAAACTAATATCTTTCTCTATATCAGAAGTAACAGATTTTATTAACTAAAAGGTGGTTTTAATATGCTATATTGGTACAGCATCCAGCTTGATATACATAAAAATACAGAAATTGCCACTGAAGTTTACAGCCTGCCCTTACTTCCTGCCAGCAACTGCGTGGGGAAAAGTTCTGATTCATTTCATGTCTCTGTGCTTCTCAGGAAATTTCTCTCCTTTTAGCTTTGTGTTTGTCCATGACTGCAGCTAGCACTAACCATCTCAAAAGCATACAGTCTGCACAGCAGACAAGTTCCATATCAGCTTGTATATGTACTACACCATAAGCTGTAATCCTTAAAGCCTGAGGGCTTTATTTTAGTAACACCTCCAGACACGCTCTGAATAGCTGTGGTAGCAGAGTCAGTGTCTTAATAAACCTGATAGACTGGTCAGTTCCTGTCCTGAACAGCCTTTAAACACAACTCTACCATAATGAAAAAACACTGTTCTCTTGCTTTTGGCTTTATGTTAAAACTACTCAGGCCTGTTTAATTTGAATTTTAGTCAAAAGACTAAAAATGAAACAATTCATCTAGTAGTGCTTAATGGCCAATACAATTATTTCTGTCATTTTACTGACCTTGGGTGTCAACAGTGATTGTGTCTACGTTCCTTTATAGAATGCTATGGCACAGGAACAGGCATGACAAGTGCAGATTTTAGGTCCAACCTCAACTGGCTTTTTCTTTCATGAGCCATCTACTTCAAGTATACACATTATGATATACAACAGCTTAAACATCCTACTTAAAATGAGCAAAAGGTGCTGAATACCTGGAGCTCTCTGATATCAAACTGCTCCTCGAAGATGTAAGCAGCATCAGCTCCTGCTGCCAGGGCCCCCATGTTGGCCAGGTAGCCGCAGTAGCCGCCCATGGTCTCGATGATGAACACGCGGCGCTTGGTGCCGCTGGCCGACTGCTTGATGCGGTCACACGTCTGCTCAGAGACACGACAGCCTCAGTATGCACTAAAACACCTCTTTTTTTACATTTCTGTATGTCATGCAACTTTGTGTGTCAATCTACTGGTAACAAGAAATTAAAAATACAGCATTTATAAAAAATAAATCTTTAAAGAATTCCAGAATGGCATAACCCATGTAACTGTAATAATTATCCAGTAAAGGATTTCTTATAAATCATATATTGAACATCAGGGTAGAAATAAAATGTTTTTCTACTAGCAATTCATAACATTGGTTTGCTTCCTGCAAATACTGAAACAGGTGGCATTAACCAGTTGTATATCTGTGTTTTCTAACACAGATACAAGCAGATATAATGAAGCTTTTAAAGGAATTGTGGTATGAATAAACTTCTCTTTATTCATTACTTAGGCTTACTTCTTCTCAGTATTAATATTAAAATGCACTGCATTCCCATCTACACTGAACTTCCTAAGTCCTGAGCATGTATTGCCTGATTACTTTCCTGTAATGATTTTCACATAAATAAAATTCTTTCAAGCACTACTAGTGCATGTTTTAAAATGCTTTTGGTTTTTTACTAACAGATACATACTTACTGTAAGAAGACTGAAATCTCCACTTGCACCTTACTCTGACCAGCATAAGGAATGTTCCCTACAAGGAGATCTGTTACATGAAACTAATTAACACCAATATTTATTAGAGCTGCCTAAGAGGCGTGGAAAGTAACAGAGGCAATCTCCAGTGTGGCATGACCTACGAATCTTAGGAAAACATCATAACTCAGGAAAATGCAGAAACCTAGGAACTAGTTTACTATCCACCTTTAGGTTTTAATAATACTCAAGAATCTATTTGACAAGCTCACCTCCTGGAACGAATTTTTCTACCACTTGAAGTTATTTTAAAGTTGTTGATTAATGTATTTTCCTTTCAGAAAGCAAGTAAGAGAAATAAAGCCGTCCTATTTACTTCTTTATCTTAGAAACAAATAAATAAATAGAATATACCACACTTTGTGACAGGAAGAATTTTATGAAACTGATGTAGTGTTCCAACACCACTCCTGTTTAATAAAAATGGAAATTAAACTACCTGGGAAGTTTGTCATCTTGCAACCTGAATTACAGTAACATTAAAAAATCCCCATGCTTTACTGATTTTTGAATAAGTGTAGGTGCTGTAATATTTGAGGAATTTCAGAGTTTTTTAAAACCAGAACTTCATTCAGCTAACTGAAAATACTACTTCAGGATGAAATTCAGCTTGTAAGCAATATGGTCCTTAAAACCATATCTAACACATCATAGAAAAAATCATTAACTGATACATGAGGAATACTTAAAAAAAACTCTAGAACATCTAACATATTACAATTTAATGCATTTAAAGACTAAGACCAGTTTATTCATGTATTTAGGTTAAGCTAGCAAAAGATACATGTAATTTAATTTTTACATATTTTATGTATGTATTTGCATACTATGTGCTTAGACACAAAAGTGCAGCATCTACGTGAATTTATTCAGAATATGGATATTCTGTTACCCTAAGCAGAAAAGCATTTTAATAAAATTTTAAAATTATCTTGGGATTTACAGTGTCCCTAAGCACTTTACTTTCTCCTTCCAAACACTGTTTCTTTAATTTTTTTGCAGAATACTGTAGCACTGGAGAAATTTAACTCGTTTTTTAAAAAGCTGCCTGAAACTGGATAGGTACTATGTGTTTAACTTATGTTGTAAAACAATCTTGTCTTTAGAACGTGTAAAGATTTTCACCATTTTGAGAGACTTAAAATATTTGTAAACCCCAAGATTTCTAAAAAGGTTTTCCATCTGCTGGTAGGAGAATGAAATTTTCTGCCTTTTGGGTATCTCCAAGTACTAAGCAAGGATATTCTCAAAAGGCAGAAAAATTCAGTCATTGCCTATGGGACTTATCACTTGAAATCTACTTAGAAGGGTTTCTATCCTTGACTGAACAAGAGATGGAGTAGAAACTTTCTACTATTCTTGCTTTCCCAGAATGACTGTGACAGAAATACCCAAATATGAAATTGGCAGAGGTGGACTTTAATGAATTACTAATTCATACACTACACTACAGGCTGGAAAAGCCAAATCTCAAATGCCTGGTGCAGGTTTCAGACATAATAAACAAGACACGAGGATTCTTTTTGGAATTCTATTGCTAGTTGAGCTTTCATATGAACTGATCCAGCTTAATGACAAATCCTAATGTTCAAAACACCAAATCAAGTGTTCTGTACTAGCATTAATTAAACATCCTAATGACAATAAAATTCAAATGATGCAACCACATTTTTTTTTACTGAATGCATTACTGAAATCTATACAAACTGTAATTAAATCAGTACCAAAACCAACTGAGTAAGAGGAAGCAAATATGATCATCTGTTACCCCACTGCGTTTCCAAAGTTACCACTTTTGAAGGTGCATCAGTCACAATCAGCAGACTTAGCTACTTCTATAAATGTCAGGCCAAGGGGGAAAAAGCTAAAGGAGTGGTACAGTACCCATGTCCTGCCTATGAATATTGCTACATGATGAGCCCACACGACACCTTAAAACATCTCAACCCAGGGATGCTGCACTGTACTTCCCAAAGCCAGGCCACCCTATTTTCTGACACAGCTCTTCCAGTTACCTACTGGAGCTTTTTCACTTGCTATATAAGAACATTGTATAAGGCAGGGCAACAAACCTGCTTTTCCCAAGCCTCTGGATCTGTAGTCTCGACTTGACTTCCTTGGCAAATTACTTCATGGTTAGTTACATGGCTTGCTAATGATGGATTTGATAAAACTCAGAGCTGGTAAGATTTACTCATTTGTTTGCATTAGATCTCAGCTCAGTTCCCTTTGCTGTGTCTTAAGCAGAGTAAATAGGACTGAAAGAGCTCCTAAAACAGCTGTACCCAAGGGAAAAACTATGGTAGACTAAAAACTAGAGCACTGATTGTCCTGACACTGCACTGTTTAGTTGAACATCAGGGACACACTTATACTATCCATGCATTTATATGTACTTAATGCCTAATGGAGTCTGTGGGATTATTCATCTGTTTGGTGTTAATTGTACTTAAAATGCTCTACTGCACAGTACAGTTCAGTCAGTAGTTCATCCAACAAATGGGGCATTTATTTATAAAATATGGGCTTTCTTCTTTTACCTAAGTAATATGTAAGATAAAAAAAGAAATCCAAGAAAACAAAAGATTTGATTCTCAGTAAAAGCAAATACACTAAGCACTAATGCAGAAGTCTTGAAGAACAAAAGAGAGTACCCACAAATTAAGCATGTAACATAATACTTTTTCTAATCTTTAATCAGTCTTGGAAAACTGAACTATTAACCATAAAAAAAACCACAGTAACTGAGGTATTTAAGAAAACCAGACATTTCAAAATCTTTAGATAACCTCCTCTTATGCATTTTATCATCTTAACTTTTAAAAGATACGCAGTCTTACCTCCACAATAGCATTCAAGGCAGTGTCAGCACCAAGGCTATAGTCTGTGCCTGGCACATTGTTGCTAATAGTAGCAGGCAACACACACATAGGAACGCTAAACTCCTCAAAGCTGGCACGCGCCTCGTAGAGCTGCAGACAACTTTCAAAGGCCTGAAGCAGTGGTACAAGTGTGAGTGAAACATTCCTTGTCTTTGCACTGCTCTGCTAATGACTCCTGGCATGTGATGGTAAATGTGGCTGTCCGTTGGCCCAAGTAAATACAATTGGTGAGATTATTTGGGGGTGTGGAAATATCCTGTTCATACCACAACAGTGCACTGGGGTTGCATTGGCACAATGCTCTTTGAAGAAATGCAGAGGATTAGTACGAGTTAGTACAGACTGAACATGAAGTGTACACAGCAGAGAGGTCTGAAGCAGCTGGATAGGAAAGGATGGCAAAAAGCTAGACTGGAAACCATTCCACAAAGACTGAAGAAAAGAGTTTGATACATGCTAAGAAGCTTAGACAGTTAACTAGTAAAACCCTTGCAACTTGAAGAAAATGCTTAAAGAAAGACACTATTAAAAAAATCCAAAAACTATGTTATCCTAGAAAGTCAAGACACATCTATTTCCACCAAGAGAAAGGAAAAAATAAAGGTCCACCCATGCCTTCAAAGTTTTTATTAACATCACACATCTGCCTCTGTGCACATAGACTGGATGTAGGCCTAGAAAAACCCAGAACATGTGCACATGGATGAGTTAATAAGATCTGCAAGTACAGTTCAAGGATTCTTTGAAAAGCAGTTTTAGGTCCTTGGAAAGACTCCAAACCCTACAAAATATATAATCATGTCAAAAGGATTAGGTGTTCCTAGTGAATGTCAAAATAAATGTTAAGATTTTGCAGCTGTTTTAAGTAAACATACATTACATTATTCCAATTATTTTTAATCTAAATTAATTAGCATTTCTCATGAAGTGTGGCAATTCTCCGAACTGCCTATATAACAGCTCTCCACCAGAAAGCCTGATTACATAGAACACTACTTTTTTATCTCTTTCTCCCCGAAACTGGTGTTCACAGAAGTCTCATTTTCTTGATTTCTCAAATTGCTTCAGAGAAACAAACTATTGCAGATCAAAATTACATACCTATTGAGGTATCTCCAGGCATATCTGCACAGTGACTGATTCAAGGAACAACTTACAAGAAAATTATGGGGAAAACACCCTACTTGTGAGAGTTCTCCTTCTGGGATTTTGTCCTAGACAGAGCAGATCCTGTTCAGTGAGAAGACAGGATGTTTACGGCTATAGATGCATAAACGCAAACTGACTTTCTAAAAATCTCTCTCTTCTCATGTGTTTTGTAAATGCAACGGCTCAGTGCTATACATTTAGTCTGAGGCTGAAACACAGGCTAAAAGATGGCACTTTCAGACCCAAGGAGCTGAGAAGCAGTACAGTCAGGAGCAACAAATAGTAGTGGCTTATTTGGGATTTGGTTTTTTGAGTGGCTGAGACTTCACTTAGGAAATTTCAGTAATTGCTTGGCCCAACTCAGCTAAGTCAGGCTGCTTTGAACTTATATTTCTACTAAAAGAATAAAGACATACAAAGTAACAGTGGTTTGGTAAAAACCACACAGCTTCCTGGAGATCTGCAAAACATGAGTTTCTCTAAAAGGTTTTATATTAAGACTTCTGGAAAACCAAGTCAAAGGGAGATGTAGAGCAATAACTAACATAACTGGTTAGTCTGCATTTATGGTATGTTAAGATGCAGTTAAGATATGTTTTACTTGCATTAAATATTGCCATTTTATTTGATGCAAGTGATTTCAGCCAACATATCCAGTGACTGTACCTTCACCAAGCACGAGCATTAGATGATAATATGCAACATCTTTGCATCACTGTGGCAAAATATGAAAATGGTCACTTAATTATAAAGGGTAAATAAGTGATCAATGGTTTCAGTAACCGCTATGCTAGTATGTTGGGTTTTTTTTAATTTACTACAGTAAGGTCATAAGGGATACTGCACTATGTTAATAAAATGGCTTAATAATTTCTTACCCTTTTATTGGATTTGTGTTACTAAAAAGGTTCTTGCCATAACCAACATAACCAAGGATGCTTTATAAAAATTCATGCAGTCAAGCACTGTTTGTTGACTTTGAGTTGATCTAAATACAAATGGCCACAGAAGGGGATGGAGTTACTGCCCTTAATCCACATCAGCTGTTACAAGGACTGAAGGAGATGAAAAATTAACAGGTTAGCTAGTGGCCAAGGCTAATTTTCAGCTTCCTAGTTCAGAGTAATGTGGATCCACATATGCTACTAGGAGGGTACAGGCATCTGTTTTCCATGGGAAATGTGTGGAGACTGCCTAAGGGCATCTGACTGTAGCTTGGTTTGTTCCTCAAGGGATGTCTGATTTTTTTCTCCCACAGAACCAAATCATCACCCCCTTTTCCTTTGGTGAAAGGAAAGGTAAGTTTGTCAAAGAAGACAGTAGAAAGTTTTAGCCTCTCCATTTTCAGGTTCCATTTTTCTCACCTAGCTGGTACCTTTTCCTTTCATTTCATGGTTGTTACATTCCTGAGGTCTGATATCCAAAATAACATCCTATTCATTTCATTGAATTAGCAACATACTTGAGAATATATGGTACTTATTTTAGTGATGCTTCATTTAATAGAAAACTGGAAGTTCATGTTCTTATCCTTCAATCCTAAGAAGTTTACTTTGTATGCCTATATATATATATATATCTCAGCCTTAAGCATATCCTCCTCCTCAGGCAGAAACATCCAGCTTTTCCAAGGTATTTTATATTTATGTTGCCATTAGCTGTTTTTCTAATATTCTGAAAAGTGAAGTGAAAAATACAGTTTATCATAAATTTAAAACACTATTCAAAAGATAAACCAAATTTGAAGCCAAGATTTTAAAACAGAAGTGGAAAAAATGGAACATTTCAAAAAGGTCTCACGATCTAAGAGTCTAAATTAGTTATTGAGAAATGTATCCCCTGTTTATGCCTTTGTGAAGAGCACATTATTCACTCATCTCTCATTGAGAAGTTATGTACCTGTTAAGTCTGTTTTTTAATTGTATCTCTTTTCAAATGCAGAATTTTAACACATTTTATCAGCAAATGTTTCAGGGTACTATTTACAGGGTTTAACAAGTTTAAACAACTGCAAGTGTCTAATGATGCCAAACAGCAACAATCCCTCATTACCAGCACAATTGTACTTACCTTACTAGAGGTAGGCAAGATCACACAAGTAAGAACAGTACCACAGAAAAACTAAGTGTGATGATACTTTGGTGTTCAGAAGAGGTTCTACTTGCTCTGAGGGCACTGTAAACTATGATGCATTTATTGATCTAACTGTGGTAACAGGAATAAAAAACTATATATAAACTAGATAAAATAGATTTTCATGTCCACCTCCTGCTTTTGCTTACCACAGCCAATTGCATGACAATGTATTGAGCTTATCTGGTCACATTTAACAGGGGACACAGTTGCTACTGCACCTGATCTGAGCATGGCACAAGAATGAAAAGATGTATTTTTCACTGGGAGTTTTGGTGAATCATGTTCAAACAATCAGAGCAAAAAAAAAATGAAGATATCAAGCAGAAATGCTTTCTGAATGCTAAAGTCTGCTCCACCAAAAAAAAAAAACAACCCAAATTTAATTATCCACTCAACTGAATCTAAATCTTGCAAAGCCATTACTTTTCATATTTATTCCAGAGAAAAATAAAATTAAAATCAACCAGACAAACACCGTTAGCAAAACAAAAAATGCTTTTGAAAGTTTTCAACTACCGCATGGAAAACATGGAAATACAAACATTTTGTCTAATGAAGGCAAATGATACCTAGAAACCTAAACAGAAAGCAAACCACAGCAACACAGACTGACTGACTACAATAAATCCCTTTGCATGAAATAACCTATAAAAAGAAGTCAGTTTGGTTAACAAAGTTTATGAAGATAAGAGAAGAAGGAAAGCAGATGTTATGCACGATCATTTTACTCACCTTAGTTTGTGATCAGTCATTTTGGAGGGATATTTTTATTTACCAGAACTGGAAATAATATCAACATTTATAATCCAAGTTGTCTATAAAGAATTCATTCAATGAACTTAAGTTAGTTTACAGTCTTATTCAAGGCAATACTTCAGGAAACTGGTATTTCCTAGCTGAAGGGTTTCTTTTGATGAAGTTAAAATTATTTATGTTGGAATGATAAAAAAAGAAAAAAATTATGGTAGTAGGTGGCATCTGAAGAATCCTTGAAATGAAAAAGCTATCATGATTAAAATTTTTGAATACATTTAAGTGATAAGAGAACTGTCATTTCATTCTCAAAAGCAACTTGAAACGCTTTTTGTCCAACTGACTATGTCTGTTGTTCAACTGAGATCAGTATTAGAGAACTGAGGAATGGCTGGGGTTAGAAGGGACCTCTGGAGATCACATAGTCCAACCCCCTGCCAAGGCAGGATCACCCAAGCAAGTGCAACAGGAACAATCCAGGCAGGTTTGGATTATCTCCACAGGAGACTGCACAACCTCCCTGGGCAGCTTTCCCCAGTGCCCTACCACACTCAAAGTAGAGAAGCTTTTTCCTCCTAAGAGATTAAACATTCAATTTTTACTTTATGTTATATTACTGGATTTGATTTTTTAAAAGATACTTAACATGTCTCAACTCTTTTTTATTAAATCTGTTATTAGTAGAATAAATGTATTGTCTATTATTAGGAAATATGGATTTTACCTATTCTCTAAGAATCTAACAAAGAATCTCCTTCTCAACAGAGCAACTTTCCTTCAGTTTTGTTGCAGCTGGGTATACTCTACAACTCTATATACAACAATATTACGAACAGGATTTTTTTCCCCTCTGCAAATGATCATCAAGTCTCAGCTTTA